>PVKE010020808.1:0-27134 GCA_004027555.1 Craseonycteris thonglongyai
AAAAAAAAAAAAAAAAAAAGATTTATTGTTTTTGAGAGAAGGTGAGAGAGAGAGAAGAGGGAAGGGCCCAGAGCAGTCTCCCTAGTTGTGCATCATTAGTTGTGACATGGTTTCATTCCACACATGTGGATGTGGGGCCCCGTGGAGCGGGAACCAAAATGGGGTCCTTCTGCATGGTAGACAAGAACCTTCGCCACCATCCTGACAGTTACCAGCTGTGCCACAGTTTGGCATATGGACTTGCATGGGTCGGGGTCAGGATTTGATCCCTGGACCTTGAGGTTGCAAGACAAGCACTTAACCTGTTAAGCTATCCCTGCATCCCTGAGAACAGATGATTTTTAATGAAATCAGTAAAAGAACCCTCTCTCTAAATTTTCTAATTTTTATCTTCAAACTTAATCTCATTACTTTAGATAAAGAGTAAATTATAGCTGATTTGCTCAGCTGTGTTTCACTTTGAGATATGTAATCGAGGTAAAATATGATGAAAGTTCATATTGATTCAGAGGTTTGCTGTTGCTTTTAATAAAGTGGAGATTTGTATCCTTGTGTGGACATAATACTGATATTCACTGTTCACTGAGAGGACAGATCAATTGCTGCCAAGTTTTCTTTTGGGCTCCTTACATCATGCTTAAGATAGTTCATAAAACAGTGACCAATCTATCTGAAGAAAAGAGTGGAGTTTTTTTACAACTTCTTATTTCCAGTTCCATTTTGTGTTCAGGTATCATTGCTTCACTCACAAACAGCTTTATATGTGTGGTAACATTTATATGTGTAGTAACATTTCCTGTTTTGTTCAAATTTTTATGCTTAATGAGAAGGATTTTGGGTGTTTTTTTAAGTGGCAGTTCCAGCATGTGTTAGAGCTAGGATGACCATACCTACAGATAGGAGTCAAAGCAGAACATTTTAGTCAATGACTTTGTTCTCTGAGAGATAATTGAAAAGCTGGAGTCCTCTTTAGTTTATGAATGCTCCTAGGGAAATTTCAAATGCCTATAGGCACAAAGCCAGTAGCTGAAAGAGAGTATACAAAACCTTGATAATGACAGTGATGATGAGGAGGAAGCGGTGATGATGAAGGGGCAACAGCTAGCATTACTATGCACATACTATGTGCTGAGTACCATGACGGTGCTTTCCATCCATTCAAGCTGAATATTACTGCCATCCTCATGTTATCTGTACAGCCCCATCACTTTTTGTGGGTACTCCTGAGCCAACAGATTGGTCTAGATTAAAACCACCCTCTGCACTTGAGGCAAAGAGTGTTTGTTGTGCAAATTCAACAAACTGAAAGCTAGAGTTTCAAGCTCCATTCTCTAGCCAGACAGCCCAGACCCTGAATGATATTAAGACTTGCACATTTTCTAAATTCTTTGAGTTTAAGACCTGCATCTAACAAAAATCTTACAACTTTTCTTCTTCCTGTTGTCTGATTTTGATTCTCTTGTCTTGGGTGGTGTGAAAATACTCAGTGATAATTCTTAAATCTGACTTATTTTTTATAAGTCTGTTTATAACACAACTATAATTTTATTTTTAATTTTTTTGTTAAATTTATTGGGGTGACATTAATTGATATCAATTACATCGTTTCCAGGTGTACAATTCTACATTACATTGTCTATATATCGCATTATGTTCTCACCACCCAGAATCAGCTCACTTTCCATCACCATGTGTTTGATTCCCCCTCCCTATTCTCCCCAACCCATCTCTCCCACCCACCTCCCCTACTTACCCTCAGGTAACCACTAAACTATTGACTGTGCCCATGAGTCTTTGTTTCTTTGTTTCTTTCAGTTTTATATTCCACCTATAAGTGAGGTCATATGTTTCTTGATTCTTTCATTCTGACTTATTTCGCTTAATAAGATGTTTTCAGGGTCCGTCCATGTTGTCACAAATTGCTGTATTTCATCTTTTCTTATTGCTGAGTAGTGTTCCATTGTATAAATGTACCACAACTTCTTTATCCAGTCATCTATCAGAAGACACTTTGGTTGATTCCACAACTTGGCCACCATGAACATTGGGGTACATGTATCTTTGCGGATTAAGGTTTTCAGGTTTTTTGGGTAGATACCCAGGCACAACTATAATTTTAAAAAGTGATGACATAAGTGTTTGTTGAGATTAACATATAGTCTTTCTGATTATTTTATTCCTAGTGCTTTGTTACAAGATTAGACTCTTTCCTATACTGCTCCATACTGAACAAATAGAGAGATTAATGTAAATACTTATTCTCAGGTTTACTTCCTATTTTTTATAATCTAGAGAGAAAACAATTTGCATTTATAATTGTAAATTGTGATATTATTTGTATACAATAGAAATATTACATCAAATTTCTAATCTTACATAAATCAGGTTTTTTCTGAGTTAACAGCTTTTATTTTTACTTGGAAAAGTTGAGGAATGAGGAAACAGAAGACCATGTTAGAGAATGATTGTGTAATAACCATGGCTATTGTTCTTGCTATTGATAAACCTGTCGGCATTCTCATCTTTCCTTTGTAGGTGGTTGCCTATCACTATTGCCAAGCAGATAATGCCTACACCTGCCTGGTGCCAGAATTTGTCCACAACGTTGCTGCCCTTCTCTGTCGCTCACCTCAGCTGACGGCCTATCGGGAGCAGCTTCTTCGGGAGCCTCACCTACAGAGCATGCTGAGCCTTCGGTCCTGTGTTCAAGACCCCATGGCTTCATTTCGGAGGGGAGTCCTAGAGCCCCTCGAGAATCTTCACAAAGGTACAGATGATGTGCAAAAAAGATGAAAGGTGGAAGCTTTGGAGCCCAAGTTTACCTGGAACATGCTGTAGAAATGATTTTTTAAAATCACATTGCAGAAAGTAAATGTTCCATTGCTAATACAGTTAAAACAGATAAAGGATTTTACTTGAAAAAAAATAAAATTTCCTACTGGCACTGCTACTTCTTTCATTCTTTATAAAAATTTTCATGCTCATTTTCAAATATACTACATTTTTCTTATGATAGAGATAGTAGAGCTTCCCGTCCTTTCTATGGAATTGAAATAAATCAATAAAGCAATGGCCCCAGCTCAGTGTTATGGAATTTCTGTGGTTAGAAACCTCCTCAGTCTTTATGTTTAATGCTTGTTATTACTCCACAGTTCAGATAAAATTAAATTGCATCCATAGGTGTACAACTCTGTACATATAAAAAATCACTTGTCCATTGAAAGGTACAAAAATCTTTTTCAAGTGGGAAAAAGTGAATTGGAATATTCCTCCCTCTCATGCTTGTGCCTTTTCTCCCTTTTTCCTCTGCAACTCGAGTTCGTGGCCTAATGCAGTCATCTCTTCTTTCCCCTACCTCTGCCCCATCCCCTTAACAATGTTTTGCCAATTCTGGAAGCCAAAGGAAAAAATTGGAGTAAGCGTGAAATTTCTGAGCAATCCTGTTGATTCCTGGGATACTTGTTTACCTTTTTTTTTTCTTTTAAGATTTATTTTTATTGTTTCTTGAGAGAAGGTGAGAGAGAGAGAAAAAGAGAAAGAGAAGAGTGGAGGGCCCAGAGCAGTCTCCATAGTTGTACATCATTAGTTGTGACACAGTTTCATTCCACACAGGTGGATATGGGGCCACACAGGATAGGAATCAAACTTGGGGACTCCTGCATGGGAGGCAAGAACCTTCATTGCAGGGCTTGGCGTTTACCAGATGTGCTATAGTTCAGCATATAGGTTTGCACGGGCCAGGGCTGGGATTTGACCCCCAGACTTTATGATTGCAAGGCAAGCACTGAACCTGTTGAGCCACCCCAGCATTCCTTATTTACCTTTTTTTGAGGGTTTCAGAGTTACTCATAAGAACAAGTGATTATAATTCCATTTTCCTGGTTACCGTGTTCAGATGCAGTAGTTCAGCCTCCATGCTGGTTACTCAGATATTAAAGTTTCTCTTCTCAACTCTGATGAACTCTGTCTATACTTCTACTACCTATTAGCTTTACCATACCCTCCAGAGGTCCTCAAACCTTTTAAACAGGGGTCCAGTTCACTGTCCCTCAAACCGTTGGAGGGCCGGACTGCAGGCCCAGGACGAGTAGGCTGCTAAGCAGGACAGGCAGCGGCAGCAAAAACACCCAGCGGGCCGGATAAATGTTTTCGGCGGGCCACATGTGGCCCGCGGGCTGTAGTTTGAGGACAGCTGCCCTAGACTTTTATAAATCTTATAATTTATCTACAAATATTTTAAGCATATTTTCTGTACATTGAAGTTTCTCAGCCACCAATATGAAATGAAAGGAGATATTAATTTATCACAACTAAAAGAAAGATAATTCACATGTTACGTCCAGCTTTTCTGAACAAAAATGTTGTCTATGTGCTGCCTTTTCATTTTTGATAATTTCTGTGCAGTACACCAGTAATAAAATCTTATGCACTAGGATTCAGTTCTGACTTCAGTGCTAGCTACCAGGTTTCTCTTGCAATCTTTATAATTCTTATTTCTCTCAGGTACCTTGGTAAAGTCTTACTATGGGACTACTAAGGAAGAGAGTTCAAGTATTTGTTAGGTATATATGTAAGTGAGGGCAGTGGGAAATCCCTGGTGAATATACATTTATAAGGGTTAAAGGGCTTAGGAAACCTTTTCAGGGACTTGTTAGCTAGAACAGTGACTCCTAAGCAGTCCATTTAAGGTTTTCATTAGTCCACGACAAAATAAGACAGTAGAAACAACCTAGTACAATGGATATAAATGGAGACATAGTCTTAAATATACATGTATATAAAGGTTACCGGTAGGTAGATTATATCTCCTACTTTTTAATGTTAACATATTTTTTATTCTATGAAATAATAGTGACAGTAGATAGTAGTTGTACTTTAGATGTTCTTACATTGCAAAACATGAAGTAGCAATCCTTTGTTGAGCCCTAATTTTTTTTAAATTTTTATTAGTCTATAAAATCTTTTAAAAGCTCCTAAGTTAGAATATATATTTAAATAAACTACAGAAGTTTGAAAAAGAATATGCAGAAGCATTCTTATATGGCTGGTTGTTTTGGAAAGGCACAGTCTAAAAATTACTAAGGTCTTCTCTCTCAAGTTGATAATTGAGAAACTTCATCATTTAGCAAAAGAAAAGGAAATTTTTTAGGAATACCAGTAGTTCTCAATGCAATGTGTATACCATTTGTAAGTTCTTTGCATTTATTCTTCTGAATCCTAAAAAATATAAACATGACATCCTTATTTCTTAATAGATGAGATCTATTTTGATACCTCATATCATCTCTATTAATAGTGATTTCTAAGTACTCCAAATCTCAAAAAAAGAAAAAAAGCCAAGATTTAGAACAGTGTAATTATCTTAAGTGGGACACGTATTTCTTTTTTACGATTTATTTGTTGTTTTTGACAGAGACAGAGAGAAGTGAGAGGGCCCAGAATAGTCTCCAGAGCTGCACATCATTGGTTTTTTCACATAGTTTCATTTCACAGGTGGGCACAGGGCTGCACAGGGCAGGAACTGGGCCGGCATCTGACCCTGCCTGGCAAGAATTGAACTGGGGGCACTCACCAGCTCAGCATATGGGTCTGCATAGGCCGGGGCCGGGATTTAGTCCTTAGTCCCCAGGGCTGCAAAGTGAGTGCTCAAACCAATGAGCCATCCCAGCTTCCCCTATTTCTTTTTTAGAAATGGTATATGATCTACTTAACTCGTGGGATGAGTAATATAATCTGGGAATTTATGCAAATAAATATTTAATTTTATTAGTCATTGAATTATTTTGTTCATTAAAATGTCTAGATCAAGCTTGTCCAGTCCATGAGCTGCATGTGGTCCAGGACAGCTTTGAATGTAGCCCAATACAAATTTGTAAACTTTCTTCAAACATTATGAGATTCTTTTGCAATTTTTTTTTTTTTAGCTCATTAACTATCATTAGTGTTAGTGTATTTTATGTGTGGACCAAGACAGTGTGGCCCAGGGAAGCCAAAAGATTGGACACCCCTGGTCTAGATCATAATTTAGAACATGTTCTTGATCTTTATGCTTGAGAATGTGTTCGAAATATTTTTCTCAAAGAAAATCTCAACCAAGTGCATTATCATCAGCCTTTTTCTCCAGTTGAAAACCATGGCTTTCTTATGAAGGAGCCTGGGTGAAGTTAAAGGAGGTATAATTGAAGTGGTGGAGACCATGGTGTGCCGGTCAATTTTTAACAGCCAGCTGCAGGAAGAGGCTGGTAACATTTACCGATTTCCACTGTGTAAATAAATATTCCCATCTTGGCCAGTTTTAGGCTACCAGCTGCTTAACAACCAGATCTTGAAAATATTTCAGTGGGCTCTCTTCAACTAGTCGGGATGGCTCCAGCACACCACGGGGTGGGGCGAGGTGAACATGCTCACTAACATGGGATAGGTCTATTATTTGTGCCCAGTAGAGTGCAGTTAGAAAGTTCCTCTATAGAAATTAAAGACACAGTTACACTTAAGGAAACCAAGGTTCTCAAAATCACGAACATAAGAGCCCCAGTTGTGTGGATAAATCCTAATTAGTGCTAAGCAACTTCTCTTCCTACATTCTTTGGACTCTCTAAAGGCATAATGTGTTTTCTTAGTAGTACTACATCATATAAAATGACTTTTTATTAATAATCCTTGTTAATAGTTAGAGCTGAAATCCTAGTTTATTTCTCACCCTAAAGTCATCAGATGAAAGTAATAGTTAAAACTTCATAATTTGAGAACTGACTTACAATAGGGATATTGAAGTTAAATTCCTTTATATGAAGTTTGTGCTTTGTGGGGAAATTATAGTCTTATTAATCATGAAAAAAAATCTACATATTTTCAAATGTGATACCAAATTATGTAGAGTTTTGGTTGTTCTTGATTGGTCTTGATTCTTTTTAAAAGTTAAAATGGCTAATCTTGTATAGAAGTCTGTAGACTTTTTCTTCTATTCCCAGCATCATCTTTTTCCTCCTCAGATATAACCTATTTCCCACTTAAGGCATCCAGTGACTTCTTTCTCTCTTTCCCCTGCCTTCCTTCCTTCAGAACCTGTAAAGTCCTACTAACTAGTAACTTTTACTTATTACTCACAATTCATTTGTACTAAAATGTTCATTCAACCTGGGCATTTTTAATCCCCTTGTTCAATGTAGTTTAAGAATCAGTAAGCATTTATGAAAGTGGAAGCCTGAAATCTCACAAACTCTTCTTCTACAGCCTAGCCCTAAAGATATCGTAAACTGATTTTGTCAATTTAAGATAATATAGAGCCCAGGAGGGAGCTGGGCACAAAAGTGGCAGATATTTATCTTTCCTACATGACTTCTCTCCTGGGAAGATCACACAAGTGTCTGGTTTCATTGAAACTGCTTTAAGGATAGTCTAGGACAGTGGTCCCAGCCTTTTTGGCACCAGGGACCAGTTTCATGAAAGACAATTTTTCCATGGACCAGGGCTACAGGGGATGATTTCAGGATGACTCAAGCACATTATGTTTATTGTGTACTTTATTTCTATTATTATTATAGTGTAATATAAAATGAAATAATTGTACAACTCCCCATAATGCAGGATCAGTTGGAGCCCTGAGCTTGAGTTTTGATGAGTCTGCAAGCAATTGCTTTATTATGGTCTTTATGCAGTCAGACCTCTCTGCTATTGTTTCTCTGCATTTGCAGCTGTTCCCCAGTGCTAGCATCACCGCCTAGGCTCCACCTCAGATCATCAGGTATTAAGTTCTCATAAGGAGTGCACAGCCTAGATTCTTTACATGTGCAGTTCACAATAGACTTCGCACTCCTATGAGAATCTAATGCTGCTGCTGATCTGATTGGAGGTGAGGCTCAGGCAGTAATACAGGCGATAAGGATTAGCTATAAATACAGATGAAGCTTTGCTTGCTCACCCACTGCTCACCTTCTACTGTGCAGATCAGTACCCGGTTCCAGTACTGGTCTGTGACCCAGGGGTTGGAGACCCCTGGTCTAGGAGGCTACTAGTTCTGTAAGATCTTGTGATCCAACTTGGCTAATGCATATCTGTCTATTGGCTAGGATTCCTTTTATCTGTTCCTCCATCTCTTCCTTCCACTACATATTCCCATATAATCTATATACCACTTTGGACTTCAAATTAAACTTGGGGGGGGGCCGGGGAGGGGGATTACCAAAGGAACGTGTGATATTGTTCTCTTTAATGCTATCAGATAGGAAACACACACACATCCTTTTCAACTTTTTCAAGTATAAGAGAAAAATTAATTACCATGTACAAATTCTTACAAATACAGTGCTCAGGCTGTCTCACATCTGATAACATGGGGGGAATTATAAGGATAATACATGCATTTTATATACTATATATGTGACAAAAGCTTTCACATGTGGTGGGAAAAAATGAATTCACTAAACGTATTTTTAATAAATTATGTACCCTGAGCATTTAGTAAACAAACAAAAGATCTTTTCTTATATTTTTCTTCAGACAGACATGTATTCAAAGACTCAAAATAACTCACTTATTCACTTGGTAATTACTAAATAATTTGTTTCTTTGTATCTCAGAGAGAAAAATTCCAGATGAAGATTTCATCATCTTAATTGATGGATTAAATGAAGCAGAATTTCACAAACCGGATTATGGGGATACAATTGTATCATTTCTGAGTAAAATGATTGGAAAATTTCCTTCCTGGCTCAAACTAATTGTAACTGTTAGGACCAGTTTACAGGTATGTGTTTGCTTTTGGACCATAAGTTATTTCTCTTGGAGAATGCTTAAACTGAAAAAATTCTAAGTCCTTATTAATGTAATGATGAGTTTTTCTAAACATCTGTTATGTCTTAGAGCCCTAGCAAGATTAATTCTCAAAGAGCATATTTTGAGAGTAAAACATATGATCAATCTAGAGAGAACATTCTCTGCATATGACTCTTTTTTAGCTCAGATTCCTGTTCCCATTGCTCTGAATAAGTTTTGATTAAGTGTCCTTCAAAAGAGCATGAAAAAAAGTCCATTTGTCTAGACTTTGTCCTAGAGTCAATGCAAATAGTCCCAAGCACTCTAATTTATTGTTTGACATTTGTTTTATTTTTATTTACCATTTAATGCCATGCAAAAGTTCTTTCAATCTACAGTGTATAGTCAGATTTTCCAGGTCCTCCCTCTGCTTCTATTTGAACAGCTTTTCTATAGCATAAAGAGGGACTTACTTTTGTGTATCCCTTCCTCTAAGAAATACTGGCAGTACTAAGGCTTTAAATGAAACTTACTACAACTAGAAGATAAGATTTTTGTTTTTTAATTTATTTTCCTGCCCACTCATTGATCACTTAATGGCCTGGAAGGAAGGACTAGGAATGTAAAACTGAGCCTATAAAAACATATGGGCTAAGTAAGGATAAATGATTCCACCTTTACTATCCTTACAGTGGCTGAGTTGGTGTCTCCCATTCTCTACATATTCGCACTTGATTTGCAACAGAGTTTCTCAACCTTTTTTCCCCTAACAGTCACTTCTTATGATAAACATTAAAATCTCACATATCATTTACATCCATTCCACTACAGCATTGTTTTGTTCATTGTTTCATTATAACATTAATGAGATACCATAAGAACTTAACTCTTGTTTGTATCAATTAGCCTATGGTAAAATTTGTTTCTCTTAAGGTTTCAGAACCTATGGACCAAGTTAAGTAAGGATTTCCTGCATTTTGATGCAACCCTCTCATAACAGTTGCTAATGAACAGAAAATGATCTTAGTTCCCTCCTTTTTCCCTCTCCTAGACGCTTAGTATTCCTATATGTTGACCAGCTAGCCTTACTGACTTCTTTGATCAAAAACTTTATTTTTAATTTGGGCTACCAGATGTTTGTAATTAATCTCAAAGTAATTTGAATTAAAGAATGTAGATGGATCAATATAAATACATCTTTACAACTAAAAAGTATGTAATCTACCATTATTAGTCAGTAGGTTCATTGCTAAAGAAGAAGAATGACTAAAAGAAACTTCCAGGAACACTCTCTGACTAGTTTTACTAATTGTATGCTTAGGAGATGTTATCCTCATTTATTTTTACATAATACCATGCGTAATCTCAAAAGATATTTTAAGTATGACTTGGTAGAGCAGATGACTTAATATTACTACTACATCAAAGAACAGGAAAAGTACTATATATATTAACCGACAAAGTCCAAATCTCAGTGTTTTCATAAATTAAGATCTACAAAGGCTGACCAGACATACTGTTTTAAACAGGACAGAAAACAACGTTACTGACCTATTTCAAATGGTACATATGGTCAGCCTAGTCTCACTGGGCTAAATTCAAGGTGTCAGTCAACCATTTGAAACGGGACAGTACCATTGTTTTCTATCCCATTTAAAACGGTATGTCTGGTCAGCCTAGCACCTGCAGAAACTTCCCAGATACTTCATTCACTTCAACCAAGAAGTTTTAAAAATAATTTTTATTCTGCTCTGACAGTGAAAGATTCATAGGTCATAAAAAATTAACTCTCATATTGATTATTCATTATTTCCACAAACTTCTTAAGACTTCAAGTGTGTCAGGCACTTTCTAAGAGCTGAGGATAAAACAATGAACATGACAGACAATATCTCTGCCCTCATAAAGCTTATATTCTAGTGAGGAACACAAAAAAAAAATGAGTGAAAAAATAGACATATATTAAAAGTTAGGTAGTATGAGTGCTATGAAGACAAATTAAATAGGGTAAAGGGAAAAATGGGGTTGATAGTTATTTTAGGTAGGGCAGATAGGAAAGACCTCTCAAGGAGCCTAATAAAGTGATGGGATCTGATTACCTTTTTAAAAGATTTCTTTGGCTGCTAGATGTGTAGATAATAAAATGTAGGGGATCAATAATGGAAGCAGAAGTACAGGTGAAAGATAATGGTGGCTTAGACTAGAATGGTAATGGTATAGACCTGTGAAGTGGTCATATCTGGACAAAATTTTGAAGGAGAATCAAAAGAACTTGATGGGCTGAATGTGGGTGTGAGGAAGAGAAGATTCAAAATTGAATCATGGGTTTTTTGTGAGCAGCTGGGTAAATGCTAGTTTGAGGAAAGGAGAAAGATCACAGATACCTCCTACGATTTGGTGGTAGGGTCGATGGTAATACCATTTTTTGACAGGTTTTGTGGAGGGAAGCAAAATTCAGTAGTTCTGATTTGGTCACATTAAGATTGTCTATGAAACATCCAAGGGTAAATGTTAAATAAACAGAGATAGAAGATGAGCATTCAGGGAGATGACTAAACTGGAAACATAAAGATAGACTAGGCATCACCTGCGTATAGATGATATTTAGAACAATGGAACTGAATAAACTGTTCTAGGGAAGTGAGAAGAGAGAAAAGAATGGAGAACTTAGTCTAGTGTAGACTGGGAAATGAAAGGAGTCAGCAGAAAAGCCTGGAGAGGAGTGGCCAGTGTGCTAAGAGGAAAACAAGGGAAACATGCTCTGGAAGTAAGTTGCAAAAAGTGACTCAAGGAGAAAGTGTAGACACCTGTGTCAAATACTGCTGAGAGGCTGAGGAAGAGAATTGCAACTTTTATTGGATTTGGCTAGGTGAAGGTTATGGTAACCTTGACAAGAACCATTTTAGTGAAGTGATGGGAGCTGAAGCCTGATCACAACAGATGGAGCCAAGAATGAGGAGGGAGGAATTAGATATAGTACGTAGAGAAAACTTACGTGATGTTTTGCGAAAAATGGGAAACAGATACAGGATGTAGCTGGAGGGAGGGACTATGGGGTCATTTATGTGATTCAGTAGAGGAGAAGAAATTGATACAGGAGACAGAATGGATACTTAAAGGAACAGAGTCTATAAGCAGAAAAGAAAAGGTGGAACACAGAGCATAAGAGTCACCACAAAGCCCTCACCTGTCCCCAATATCATTTCTAAGCAGATCACCAAGGTACCAAGCTTCCCACTATTAGAAGCATTCCTTTGTGCTAGGGCATCTCCAAAAGGCCTACATTAAAATGCAGTCATTTTATTAGGGTTAGAAAGCCACATTTTTATTTTTTACAGAATTGTACTTTGGCATTATGCCATGTTTTTGCACTGAGAAAAATTAACAAAACAGTTATATGGAACTCCATTTTCTGTTTATTTTAGGAGTGTTATTTAGAATATCAACCATTAAATCACTCCTAAAGTATCCTTTATGAAAACCCTTAAAAATATTTTAAGTCTCAATATAAGGAGAAGTTGTATTTCTCCTGTACAACTAATTTGTTTTAATCTATGGATACTAATACTTGATCGTTTTTCCTTCTTTCTTTGGCCACACGGAGTTCAGAATAAATTTTTGGACCCCATAGTTTATCATAAGAGTTAGGGGAAATTGAAGGTCTGTCTCTCTCTCTCTCTCTCTCTCCATCTGTTTTAGGAAATTACCAAGCTGCTGCCTTTCCATAGGATTTTTTTGGATCGACTAGAAGAGAATGAAGCCATAGACCAGGACCTGCAGGCTTACATCCTGCACCGGATACACAGCAGCTCTGAGATCCAGAATAACATTTCGCTTAATGGCAAAATGGACAATACTACATTTGGCAAACTCAGTTCTCATCTCAAGACCCTCAGTCAAGGGTCCTATCTATACCTGAAACTCACATTTGACCTCATAGAGAAAGGCTATCTAGTGTTAAAGAGCTCTAGCTACAAAGTAGTTCCTGTTTCACTCTCTGAGGTTTATTTACTCCAGTGCAATATGAAGTTCCCAACCCAGTCTTCCTTTGACCGGGTGATGCCTCTCCTGAATGTGGCAGTGGCCTCTCTCCACCCACTGACTGATGAACATATCTTCCAGGCCATCAATGCTGGTAGCATTGAAGGCACACTAGAATGGGAGGACTTTCAGCAGAGAATGGAGAACCTCTCCATGTTTCTAATCAAGCGCAGAGACATGACTCGTATGTTTGTACATCCTTCTTTTCGAGAATGGCTTATTTGGAGAGAAGAAGGAGAGAAAACCAAATTTCTCTGTGATCCCAGGTAAGCCATAGATCTATAATAAGCAATTCTGTGCCTATTTTGTATTTATTGCATGGAATGTTGGTATTAAAGGCATGAGAAGGGTTTCTTCTCTAAACAAGGCTATAATGAAATTAATTTATTTTCTCACAATGTTATTTTCTTAAGACTCAAAAACTGCATAGATATTTAGAATGCTCCCATACATTCCTGTATATTCCTAAATAATTTTCTTTTATCACACTGGTGATTCCAGGCTGTAATTAATTTAGCCATTTATCAGACTTCTTCAGTGTTCTTCAGATATGTAAAAAGAATTGATACGGTATATTCTTCATCTCTTTGATTTAGAGCAGAATCATTAAAAAATTATGATTGCCCTTTTAAAAGCCATACCATTGTTAAAGTCATCAATGACTGACCCCATTAAAGTGCAGCCAGCAGTTAAGATTCACACTGGAAAATGGAATCTTAAACCTCTGCTAAAAAAAACTTGAAGGGGAAGCTGGGATGGCTCAGCGGGTTAAGTGCTCGCTTTGCATCCCTGGGAACCAAGGATCGAATCCCGGCCCCGGCCCTTGCAGACCCATATGCTGAACTGGAGTGCGCTTCCCATGTGGGAGGCCCCCAGTTCGGTACCCTCCCCTTCCCCTGTTCAGCCACTGGCTCAAGGGGGTGTGCCTCCCATTCAGAAGGCCCCCAGCCCAGTTCCTGCCCTGCGCAGCCTCGGCCCACCTGTGTGGAATTAAACCATGTTGAAAGCTGATGAAGTTCAACTATGGAGACTGCTCTGGGCCCTCCCCCTTCTCTGTGTCTCTCTCTGTCTCTGTCAAAAACAATAAAATAAATCTTAAAAAGAAAAAAAACTTGAAGAGATCAGCTGGTCTTGCTACTCTACCTTTAGATAAGGTGTCATTATCCTCTTTTGCTATAAAGACCTTAAGATTCTGAATCACTTGATAAGTGTCATCTGTTAGTATGTGAGAGAAAGGAGGAGGGACTAGAATAGGGATGGCAAATACATGGTATGTACCACCACTCCCCTATCCTGCAGCCATGCAGGCATCACTGATTCACCCCAGAACTCTTTCCTGATGAGCTTGACCCAGACTTAAGAATCTCAGCTCAACAAATCAGACTAGGAATGAAACTGTTTCTCATTCTCTTGGGTAGAACCTAGATCTCTAGCATCCTAGCAGGGTGTGCTTTCTACTCCTCCACACTACCTTTGTAAAAGAATTATTCCTTTAATAAAGTGTGTTTTCAAAAGCAGGTATATTACTGATTTCCTGGAAATGAAGTCACCAACAACATAGCTGGCAAATGCAGAGCTTATTCTGGCTCAAAAAGAAGATAGGCCAAATTTGACTATGCCTCCCACTGTGACTCATCAGAGACTAAACCTCTCTGTGTTGGGGTTTTATTATTTACTCCCCTGGCATGATCTTCACCTGGCCTTATTATAAACAACTGTGCTTGTGGGCATGCTGTTCAGCCTACTTCATGGTGATTCATTGGAAAATTAGTTCCAGATTCTGATGAAGATATCAAGCCAGTGGTAGATTTTGTGGTATTTTCTCTGAGGGAAACTTAAAGAAACAAACAGGTGGAAAGAACATAAATTTATGAGTCAGATTACCTGCAAATAAGTCCTACCTCTTCTAGGAAGTGTGTGATCTTTGGAAAGTTACATATTTCTGAGACAGCTTTCTTATCTATATAAAAGAGATAGTAATTCCTAAAGTTGTTGAGAATTATGTGAGGTCATGTAGTAAGTGTAGTACCTAGAATAGTACAGAATACAAAGTGTTTAGGAATTGTTCTTTTTCCTTCCCTCTCTTTGCAGTAATAGATCCTTCAGGTACACCTTAACTGAATCCTGTAGCTAATTGGATTGGCAACAGTAGCCTTATGCTATTAGCATTGGGGGCACAAGATTAAAAAATAAAACTGAGTTTGAGTCTCTTCTATGAATTGTATGGTACTCCCAAGAGGATTTTGTTATAAATCCCACTAGTACTGCTACCGATGCTTAACACATAGAGTTGGCAACCACATATTTAAAAAAGAGAGACCAACCCAGAATTGCCTATAAACACTTTGAAATCAGTTTCCAGAGAAACGTTGTTGACTGATCTGCTCTCTCACTAGAATATCTCAGAGGATTAAAAGCTGAGGTCCAAGGTAGCCAGACTACCACTGAATTAACAGTATCGGTGCAACAGATGAAACCCTCAGGGGCTCCCAAAGGAGAAAATATATTATTTATGCAACCAATGCATAACTTTACAGGATTACCTTCTCAACGTTGTTTATTAACTAGGAGCATTTTGGCAACAGGCTGATACACTGGGACAAGAAGAGCAAACACTTTTTAACTCAAATGTGTACAGGCTCACTTCTGAGATATTGCAGGTTTGGTTTCCGGACACCGCAATAAAGCGAGTTGTAATCATTTTGTTGCTGGACAGTCTTGCCTTCAATTTCTAGATATAAAGCTCCACACCTGTGGAGTACAGTAAAGCGAGGCGCAATAAAACGAGCTATACCTGTAGTTTGTTGCTTGATGATTAAATAACACTCAGGGCTACTGAGGGATCATCATGTATCATTTAATGGCAGAGAGCAAAATAGTAGGATAAGGTGACCAACTGTCTTCCTTTAGGGAGGACAGTTCTCCTTTTGGAAGTTCTGTCCTCCCTTGAAAAGTGTTCTCCTAGATGTCCTCCTTTTCTTTTTTTCTTTTCTTTTTTTTTTGTTGTTAAATTTATTGGGATGACATTGATTGGTAACAATTAGATAGTTTCTAGATGTACAAGTCCATATCACATCACCTATGCTTCACATTATGTGCTCACCACACAGAATCAGCTGTCCTCCTTTTCACTGGAAAAAAGTTGGGCACCTTAAGTAGGACCAAGATTTATCATAAAAGCTTCCTTACATTTCATGTCAGTTGGTATTCAATCTTCTTCCCAGCACTGTCTGGCACCAGTTTTGTTAGTGAAGTATTGATCTCAGAGCTGGAGGCCCCTGTTTCAATGAGAGAGAAATTCACTAAGAATGTAATGCTACTGGCAAAGCCCAAGCTGTTCTTTCAAAGAAAATGGCTGTAATTGTTTTCCATTGCAGGCAAGTCTAATTAGCAGGACTCTTCTATGCAGGGTTTGTCTTTGTGCCTTCATCCTCTGCTTCTTTCCATTGTTTCTCCCTCTGTTCGCTTTCTCTCCAGGTTCACTCTAAAGCAGCGGTGTCCAGTTTTTTGGCTTCCCTGGGCCACATTAGAAGAATTGTCTTGGGCCACACAGAAAATACACTAACACTAACAACAGCTGATGAACTGGAAAAAAAAAAAAAGTTCACAAAAATATCTCGTAATGTTTTTAAAATTTGTGTTAAACTTCATTCAAAGCCATCTTGGGCCACCAGTTGCATATGGCTGCTCCAGAGTATCTAATGTATCTCACTAGACCAGGGAGACCAACTCAATTCCTCTGAAATCATACTAAGTAAACCAGTGCCTGCAATGAGTATTTTTGTGTAAGGAGAACTTTCAGAAGCAACATCTCTGTCTCTACTAGTCCATTTTCCTGTATTTTGAACACTCACTTGTTCACTGTGAGCTTGTTGACCTTATAAGGGAATTAGAGACAGATGAGGATATTCTACTGAAGCCAAAAGTAGTTCCTTTTCATCAGAAATAGGCCACCCAGGGAGGTACTTCTGCTAAGTTAAAGAGAGTCAGTAATCTGAGGATGATGCTAGAAAAAGGAAATAGCAGAGCCAAAGGTCATTGCTACAGTTGAGACGGGGGTTTCTTTATTTTAAATATCAGACTTCCTATTGATTCAGAATCAGGGCAGAAAATTGACATCCCCAAGAGAATGACCTAATATTACAGAGAAATAACTGTCCCCAAAAGAGATGAGTTATAGATGTCTTTTCTTGTCTCAGTAATATGGTAGGGGCAGTTGTATGTGTGTGCCTATGTGTGTTTATCAAACTGTAAGCAAAGTATAACTCAGAAATCTTTTATCACATCAGGGGATGCCAGGATATCTCAGTGGTTGAGCGCTTGCCTCCCAATTTCGAGGTCCAAGGTTCAATTCCAGGCCCCAACCCGTGCAAACCCATATACTGAACTGTGGCGCAACTGGTAACCACCAGGATGGCATGACCATAAAGATTCTTGCCTCCCATGTGGGAGGTGCTAGTTCGGTTTTCACCCTGTGATGTCCCACATCCACCTGTGTGGAATGAATGTGTGGAATGAAACCATGTCACAACTCATGATGAGCAACTATGGAGACTGCTCTGGGCCCTCCCCCTTCTCTCTCTCTCTCTCTCTCTCTCTCTCTCTCTCTCTCTCTCTACCATCTCAAAAACAATAAAATAAAATTAAAAAAAAAATTTTATCCATCAAAACTTGTAAGGTTTTGGATTTGCACCCTAGATAAAAGTATGCCCCTTGAAGCACTCACAAATCTGAAACTTTACCACCTTATTCTGCTTTCTGTTTCCCACTATTCATCACTGTCGTACTCTGAAATTAATCTGCCCCATATTTTATTTCCTCGGGCACTAAAATATCAGATTAACTCATTAACCTGATAAACTAATCTGTTGTTATGCTAATAAGAGGGAAGTTAGAAAGCTTATTTGAAGCAACTTGTGCATTTTAAGTAAGGTATTTGAGAGAAGTCACCAACCTAAGTTACTGGCCTAATAACTTTAGTAGTTGAAATTTGAGGCTGATAGTGTAGACAGTTAGGGGCCTCCAGCCTAGTGGTGCTGCTTAATCTTCATAGTTTCTTTCATCCCTGAATGAATACTCATTCTTTGTTTCCTTTCTTCAGTATTTCTATTTTCATGGTTTCTAGCCTTCCTGTCCCTAGAAAACAGCTTTCAGATCAACGTATATATATGTACATATGGGAATATAGTGCACGTAAGATTTGATGTAGAAATAGAATACTCAGCTGCCTTATTTTTAACTGAGTAAAACACATAAAGCTTATGTGAACTTAATTAATGAGTACTGAGCTGATAAACCTGATGTCATGATTTGAATGTGTGATTTCCAGGGAGAGATTTTATTAATCTGTAATATTATTGTGGATTTGTCTAATTTGCCAGTAAATATTTTTTCTTATTATCTAAATTTTTAATTTCTTATTGGCATCAAGAATAAATTTTAGACTCAAATCTGAAATATTACTCTAGTGACCATGGTTTTGTGGTGTAATACAAGGGGGAAATTACATGAAAATTTAATGTAGGGGATGCCTGGATGGTTCAGTGGGTTACGCGCTCGCCTTACAGCCCCGGGGTCCAAGGATCAAGTCCCAGCCCCATCCCATGCAGACCCGTATGCTGAACTGGGGTGTGGCCCCCATTTCAGTTTTTGGTAGGACAAGCTTCCCATGTGGGAGTCCCCCAGTTTGGCCCCCAGCTGAAGGGGGCATGCCTCCCATGATGGAGGCCCCCCAGCCTGGTTCCCACACTGCGCGGTCCCTTGCCCACCGGTGTAAAATGAAACTATGTCAAAAACTGATGATGTACAACTATAGAGACTACTCTGGGCCCTCCCCCTTCTCTCCATCTCTCTCTGTCTCTGTCTCTCTCTCTCTCTCTCTCTCTCTCTCTCTCTCTCTGTCTCTGTCAAAAACAATGAAATGGATCTTTAAAAAAAAAGAAAAGAAAATTTAATGTATGTCTTGGAATATGTCCAATTTGCCAATGCATGAATGTCCTTCAACTTTACAAATTTGTTTTCTCTCAGCATAAATCATGGGACCTACATCTATTAGCCAAGTAGGCAAACTGTTATGATCTTTAAAACTGTCATACCTTTGAAGATAGACAGAAGTAACCATTCTTTTCCTTTTCCAAATCCAAAATTAAGTTTGGAAAAAGCTGGTAATTGGAATTCTTCTCCAACACATTTAAAACAGAGAACCACTTATTCCTGCTATTGTAACAACTTGTGAAGTTGGCTAAGTTAATAAATATACAGAGAAATCATTCTGCATATAAGGTGGAGAGAGAGCGCATCATTTTATGACTTCACAAGCATGCAAAAAATTCAGCTAATGAAAACAGAAAGGACTTGTGCTCTCTATATTGTTTGATTTTGCTACAAGAAAGTAGTATTGCTTATATGTTTAAAAATTGTTTGTGTGAGTGTATTTGTTTATATACAAGGGCTGTCAGGAAAGTATTCAGCCATGTAACCATTCTCATTATATTGACAATGGCTGGATTTTTTCCAGACAGCCCTATTAGATTAGATTAGATTAGACTAGACTAGACTAGACTAGACTAGACTAGACTAGATAGATGATCTTTTTTTAAGGTGAGTATGCCTACCTTCTATAGCACATGCTGGTCAAAACAACTTCACCTAAAAATCTAAAATGGGGAGAAGTAGAAACAGATGGTTAAGCAAATGAAAATTTTTGGTATAGCAGTCCCCCTTATCCACATGGGATATTGTCAGGACCCTCAGTAGATGCTTGAAACTGGATAGTACTGAACCCTATGTATACATGTTTTTTCCTAAACATATACATACCTATAATAAAATTTAACTTCTTATAAATTAGGCAAAGTGAGATTAACGATAATAACTAATAATAAAAAAGAACAATTTTAGCAATATTCTGTAATAAATCTGATAACCAAGATGGCTACTAAGTAACTAACAGGCCAGTAATGTATACAGCATCAATGTACTGGACAAAGGGATGATTCACATATTGGGCAGGATGGAGCTGGAAGGTGTGAGATTTCATCATGTTACTTAGAACAATATGCAATTTAAAACTTATCAGTTGTTTATTTCTGGAATTTTGCATTTAATATTTTTTGGAGTGGTTGACTATAGGTAACTAAAATCATGGAAAGCAAAAACCACAGATAAGGGGGGACTACTGTACTGAAAGTTGCATAGGAAATAGAGGCTAATTTTGTCCTGTTAATGAGCCTGTGAAGCAACACTGGCTGAATGAAAAGATGGGAATCCTGCAGACTTTCCTTGCTTGTCAAACCAAGATTAATGGCACAGCAGTCAGGAGTTCTTGACAGGTTAGTGGGATATGACAGCACATTTTCTTTTTTTTGAGTAGATCACCTCATTCAGCTGTCTCTAGTCTTTCAAAAGCATATAGATCTCCACATTGGGTAAAATTAGCACTAATATTCTTCCATTCTCTCAACCATAAGAGAGAACCCAAACCTGTGAGACATGTCTTCACTGTAGCATATCTGGTTGGTTCTACCACCCAAATTTTACTTGTAAGTATCCACTTAACTACCATCTTTACTTACCATTCCATAGGCTCACCCATGGACTCCTTTTGCCTCCTAATTGGTCTCCCTTTCAATTTGTTCTCAACAGCAGCCAGAGTAATTTTAAAACACACATATCAGGCCATGGAACCTTCTGAAATCCTTCAACAGTTTCTTGTTGGGATTAGAATAAAATCAAAGCCAGATTTCTCAGAACCCTTTATCACAAAGACAGCTTCTGCCTACCTCTCTAAATTGAGCTAATTCATTTTTCTCTTACAAGTATTCACAATTTCCTAGTCATAATTGATCATCTGCCAGTTCCTAGAACTTGCTAAGCTCCTTCCCACCTCTAGACCTTTGTACTTAACAATTTTCTCCATCTGGGGCTCACTTTTCCTCGCTCATCACGTGGCAAGATCTCTCACTCCTTCAGATCTCTGCTTAAATGCAACCTCCTCAGAGAGAATTTGAACCTTTTTACTTTCTAAAACTTACTGTAATCCATTATTTATTTATTATATGTGAATACTCTTTTCTTGTTTTCTTTCCCCTCTAGAATGTGAGTGAGCCCAGTGAGGACAGGGGCATTTTCTGTCTTGCTCACCTTGGTCTTCCTAATGATTAGTGGAGTGCCTGGCACACAGTAAGCACTCAGTAAATTACTATTCTTTTTAATAACATGAATTAGTGAACAAAGGAATGATATGTGGTAATTTTAAGCTTGCAACTACAAATATTTGAGAAACTTCTCACAGTTCAATAGACAGTGTCTTGTTCACTCTGATACCACATGTCAGGAATAAGTGAAGACATGCATTTCAGCAAGCATTCAGTGAACATTTATTACACAATATATTCAAGGCTCTGTGGTAAGCACTGCAAGGGGTACAAATATGAGTAAGATAGATCTGTCTATAGGACTTACAACTTAGTGGTTTTAACACACCCATTTATAACTAGCTATAATTCAAGGTAGAATGCTGTACTAGGGGTATAAACAAAGAGCTTAGGAACATGGAAGAGCAAGAGAAAAGTGGAAAATCTTCCTATGCCTACTGCTGGTGTTTCAAACTGTGGCATTTCAATGGAGTAATAGCTCTTGTGCCTCATGAAAGCCTGCCAGCTGCCTAAAGACTTCATTGTCAGAGAAGAGGTGTCCACTTTCCTAGGGTCGGTGATGCATTAACGGAATAGAAGGGCAGTAGGCAGTGTGATGTCAAGTGGGAAAAAGTAGCAAACCTCTGCAAAGTCTATGTGTAAAAAGAAATAATGCTGTTCCACCCATTTCTACAAAGGTAGATCTTGGGCATACTTAGAGTCTGCTGCTTTTTGTTTACTTTCATCAGGCTCTTCCATTCCCACATTGAATATGAAACAGTAAGACAAGATGACTAGAAATTTTATTTTGTACTCAGGTTCCATGAGAAAACCATGAGAAGAACATGCCAAAGTGGTTACTGACTGATAAGCTAGAGAGGAAGGAAGGAATTTTTGCAAAGATGTGTGGGTGTCATTTGCTGAAAATTAATAGCAACAAGCAGACTATATAAGGCAGCAATCACCAAAGTTTTTAACTGCAGGCAGAATTTTTAATATGAGAGGTGAAAAAGATGAAGATTGTCAATCATTCTCAATATTTGAGTCATAGTCACACTCATTTCACAGTTGAACAGTGGTAACAGAGGTACCAGCAAATTCAAGGCTAACTTGGGTAGCAAATTGGAAAGTGGTCTGGAAGTCTTTGTGTTGCTCTTCCTGGAACCCATCTGCTTGGCATTTATTCATTCATGAAACATTTGTTAAACTTCTGCTGTACACCCAGGACTGTGCTATACATTATAGGAACTTAGGTAAAACACCCCTAGCATTAAAGCCATTACTGTCTAGAGGGAAGTCAGACACATAGCAAACAACAATAGTGCCATGGTACAAAGTACCATAGGAACCTAGACAAAGAAGAAATACTTTGCAGGAGAGGTGACATTGAAGTTTAGCCTTAAAGGATGAGTTGATTCTATCAAGCAGCATTGGAATACGAGAGCACTCTAGGCAGGCAAAAACAAAACCAAACAAACAAAAAAAAAAACCATGGGGAAGCCGGGATGGCTCAGTGGGTTAGGCGCTCACTTTGCAGCGCTGGGGACCGAGGATCGAATCCCGGCCCCTGCCCGTGTGGAACCATGTGCTGAGCTGGGAGCTCCCCCAGTTCAGTTCTCTCTCTCTCTCTCTCTCTCTCTCTCTCTCTCTCTCTCTCTCTCTCTCTCTCTCTCTCTCTCTCTCTCTCTCTCTCTCTCTCTCTCTCTCTCTCTCTCTGTCAAAAATAAATAAATAAATAAAAATATATTTAAAAAAAAAAAAAAAAACCAGCAGGGACAAAAGCAAATGTGAAGATGCAAAGTGCCTTTGGGGAATTGTGAGAAGCTATGATCAGAGAATATGACATATTGTCAGAAAGAATGATGGGAAGTATCACTAGTAAAAGAGCCTTGAATGCCATGTTTAAGAATTTACCATTTATTCTGTAGATAATAGGGAGTCTCTAGAACTTTTGGAGGAAGAAGAAACAGTGATCAGATAACTCTGAAGAAGTGAAAAGTAGCTCTGGCAAGTGGTGTGTAGAAGAAGGTGGGTTGAAGAAGAGAGACTATTTATTTATTTTTATTTTTTTATTTTTGACACAGAGACAGAGAGAGATACAGAGACAGAGAGAGAACTGAACTGAAGGAGCTCCCAGTTCAGCATGTGGTTCCGCATGGGCCGGGGGCCGGGATTCGATCCCTGGTCCCTGGCGCTGCAAAGTCAGCACTTAACCCACTGAGCCATCCCAGCTTCCCCTTTTTTTTTAATTTATTTATTTATTTGTTTTTAGTTTTTAGTTTTGACACAGAGACAGAGAGAGATACAGAGACAGAGAGAGAACTGAACTGGGGGAGCTCCCAGTTCAGCGAAGAGAAGAGACTAGAGGTAGGGATACTAGTTATGAGGTTTATAGTAAATAGTCTAAGTGAAAAAAGCCAAGACCTATAATGTGAGAATAGAGAGAGCAAGGTATATGTGGGAGAGACATTTGGGAGATACTCAGAAGCACTTAGTCTTTTTTTATGTGTGGAATATAAGGGTGGAGGGATCAAAAATGACGTCAGCATTTAGCTTTAATGATGGAGGATAGTGAAGCTACTGACTAGCACAGCACATTCTCAATGGCGGAGGACTTCTTGCACAAGTAAAGGCAGGAGGAAGATGAGTCCTACATTGGACATGTTTATAATGAATTGCCTCCAAGAGAAGATGAATAAATTTATTTAGACATGTGACTTTGGAAAATAGGAATAAAGACAGCTCAGGCATGGAGTTATGGATTTGGGAGTTATGAGCAAATGCCTGACAGTAGAAGCCATAGGACTGAACAGGATTACCCAAGTTAAGAATATATAATAAAGCAAGAAGTTTAGAAGCATGAAAACAGAATAGTTATATTTAAATGCTAGGGAAAAAATGATGAACCAAATAATAATTTACAAAGGTTAATATTAGAAGGAGAAACAAAAGAAAGGTCATGGAAGTCAAAGGAGAATATTTTTCTGGGCTAAGTCTGAAACAGTAAATATACTACCTGTATTCCATTAGCCAGACCCCATTTGAATGTGAATGCAAGGTCCCCTGGCAAAGTAGCCACTCCCAACAATAGCTCTTGTCTGTGGAAGGGAAAACAAACTTTTTGTCAGCAGCTATCCATCATCTCTGCCCCATAATTCTAATCTCACTAGGTCTTCCTAAATAATTCCCCACATTTACTTCTGTAATATAAAGACATTTCATAGCAGCACATATTATTGCAGCTCAAATTATAAGATAAGATAGGCTTTAGATTATAAGCAAGCAGTTTCTTGTCAGCCGCTGTAACTATTTCATATGATAACATCTGAGCACCACACAGAGCAATATCAAATCATCTCCATGTTTCTCCGAAACATTCAAGTGTTGTATATGGAGTTTGTCATTGCAAGAGCTAATGAAATCTATGACTACACATTAGTGACTGTGACTAGAACAATGGAGACAACATCCATGCTAGAAATATTTGAGTCTTTTTGTGAGCATGTTTCAGTGCTACAAATAGAAACTTGTAGACTAGATATCTCCCTGGGCATTAAATAAAACTCCATTAGAAAAACAAACTTGGTGCCATTGTACCTTTTGTGTACAATTGTTACTCAACTTCCAAACTGTTTAATGGGCTGTGGGGAGAGAAGGTGATTCTTGCCTTAGAAAGGGTATTTTGTTTCATTGTTTTTAAGAGAGATTTCATAGCTCACAACTCTTGAGGTGTAGGGAAAGTCATCATGTAAGGGTAGCTCCTGACTGCCTTATAATTCAAAGTTGTTCAATGGTAGTGTTACTTGTCTCCAATAATCCATAGTGAGGAGCTGCTGACTCCTGCAAATGAGAATGGAGGTAGGCTCTACCCTCTATTGTTGTGGATCCTACCTTCTCTGTCTTTTGTCAGAGCATATACGAGTATATCCAGGATAGGGGAGAGAGGACAGTGCTGGAGGAAGAATCTTCAACTGTGACCCATGAATGATTTTCTCCTAAAATGTCTGAAATCCTATATACCTTGAGTGGGAGGCTTAATATCCTCCTGAAAATCTCTGGTCTACATGAGAAATTTATATTGCTTCTCTTAGCTTACATTGTACCTTATTTCTTAGGCACTGGATAGCTCCAGTCCTTATCCCCACTCTCCACCTGAATTTATACTACCAAGTTTTCCTACATTGACTAGCATGTCACTGTTAGTCAATACCCATACCCCTACAATTTTTTCCTGGTTATTAGATTTCCCTTTTAACTGTAAAGGTAGTGTGATTAAGGTGTAGAGGGGTAAGGAGTTGGGGTTAAGGATAGAGTATCACGTTTCACCCTGCACACATTAAAGATTAAAATTCTATATGAGCACACAGTCATCTTCCAGTGTTTAAAGCTGTTTATGGTAATGTTCATTTCTGTAGTATAGCAGTTGGTTGTTTACTGTGAAGGCTATAAAAGAAATGTAAAATATATTTTAATTAACTCTCACCACTGTCCTGAGAGATAGGAATTACTATCCTTGCCTCACAGAAAGGTTAAACAGATAACCCAAGGTAATAAGGTTATGAGTGACAGAACTAGGACTTGAACATAGATCTGTTTGGTTTTGTTTCAGAGATGATGAGGCAGTACTGTGAATGCAGACAGGGAAAGCTGCAGGGTGACTTGGGATCACAAAGTGATCTCATTGTATAAGCTATGCAGAAATAATCCTGCCCTCGCCACTGCCCCCACCCATTGGTCCTTATAATTATGTATGAATGAGCCCACATTAAAGTTGATTTTATTTACTATCATCTTTAATTATATAGAGAAAACATAGTTGTGTTCAGTCATCCTAACATCATGTCACACTGACTAGGGTTTTCTCTTTTTTAACTACTCTCTCCCAAAATACCAATCAAAAAATGACAATTAATGGTTGCTTATTTTAATTATATTAAGAATTCTGAGTTTCTATTACACAAATTAATATATTGGTCTTCACTGGCTGATTTTTTTTCATACAGATTTGCTCAAATGAAAACTAAGTTGCTGATCTTGTCATTGTGGTAGTGGAACTAGGTTTCAGAAGACGCTGGGTTTTCATTTCACCTCTTTTACATCCTAGACATGTGAGCTGGGATCGGGCTGCATCTCAGTCTTCCACCATATTAGGAGTATAGGTATTTGTGAGAATCTAAGCAAATGTTAAAGTATTTTGAAAACCACAAGATAGTGTACAAAATATAAGGTATTACTAGTTATGCATTAATTTTGCAGATCATTATATATGGGGAAAAACATGGCTTCTGTCCTCAGCACAGTCTAGTGAAAAGACCTGCAAACAGAGCACTGCAGTAGTAGTGGAGATGTGTACCAGGCACAATAAGCACCTAAGGGAAAGTACCCCTGACTGTCCAGGGGGACCAGGGAAGACTTCAGCGAAGATGGTGTGAACTGAGACTTAAAGAATGAGAAATCATTTGCCTAATGAACTAACCAGGGAAGAGAATTCAGGCAGTGGGAAAACATGTTTGAAACTCTAAAATATTTTGCTCTGTTTGGAATTAGAAGTACAAGGTAAGGAGGTAAAGACAGACAAATAGACAAGGGACAAATTATGGAGAGACTTTGAGTACCATGCTAAGGAGTTCAGATTATGTATAGGAGGAAATATAAAGCCATTAAAGAATTTTGAGCAGAATTGTGATCAGGTTTCTACATTGTAGACTGTTGGCATGGGCTAGGGATCAGGCAGTGGAAAGAATGAGGCCCTTGCCATTATCCAGGAGAGAAAGTAAAAAGAAGAGAAAACTGTTAGGTTGTGTGCCTGTATAACTGGCAATATTTTTTTAAATAGCCTTAAAGTAATTTGATTTTGAGGGAAAACTTCAACTTCAAACAGTGTCATTTGACAGGTCATTTGAAGGTAGAGGGATCCAGCAGGCAGAGAAGCAAAAGGAAATCTCAGTGCTTGAGATGTCCCTGTGGGAGCCATTCACACTGAGGTGAGAGTTGAAGCCAGGAGACTAGCTGAGAGCTACCTAAGAGAGAAGAATAAATTGAGGATAAAGCAAAGAAGTTCCATCACTGAAGGAAATGGGGAAAAAAGTACCAGGGTGGTGTCAGAGATGTGAGGAGGAGAGACAGTTTCAAGGTAACTAGTTAGTAAGACCTAGTCCTGGAGAGAGAAAATAAAAAGAAACAAGATCAAAGGCTAAAAGAAAA
>PVKE010020809.1:0-27142 GCA_004027555.1 Craseonycteris thonglongyai
TTAAGTCAAACTTTTAGACTTTTGTCGACTTCAAGATGGAGTACAGGGAAGCCGGGATGGCTCAGTGGATTAAGTGCTCACTTTGCAGTGCTGAGGACTGGGGATCGAATCCCGGCCCTGGCCCGTGCGGACCCATATGCTGAACTGGGGAGTTCCCCCAGTTCAGTTCTCTCTCTGTCTCTGTATCTCTCTCTCTCTCACTCTCTCTGTAAAAAACAATAAAAAATATATTAAAAAAAATAAAAATAAAAAGATGGAGTACATACCCTGTTAGCTTGGCCCATGAGACCTAAGCATACTGAACGTTATTTCTGGTTGTAAGGAAATGGAAATTTTAGATGTCTTTATTGACTACCTGACTACTTTATGACTTAAAAAACAATCGTCGATAGCAGCCAAGATCTGTTGAGTGGCAGGTGACAGAGTAAGCACTTTAGGTTCCTTCACTCATTTAATCCCCCCATTGAGGAAGGTACTTATCCCCGTTGTGAAGATGAGATACTGGGGCTGAGACAGTGTAAGCACGTCACCAGCTTTCAACTATGAGGGGGAACCCCAAGAAACCTGGAATTTATTTATAAAGTTATGTATGTATTCTCACATGTTTAAACTTCAGTCACCTTGAAAGTACTCCCTGTTTGATGCGATACACCTATCGAGATATGTTTTCCACTGCTCACAACAGTTTCTGAACTCCATTTTGATACCTTTAATGCTTCTGTTGTTTTTCTTTGTTTTTGTTTGTTTGTTTCTTTGTTTCACCTTCTTCACATTGGCAAAGCATTTCCCTTTGAGGACATTTTTCATCAGGGAAACAAACAAACACAAAAGTCTCTGGGGCGGGGGGCGAAATCGGGTGAATGGGGAGGGTGGGGCAGGAGGTCAGACCTCTTTGGTCACAATCTGCTGAACACTCAGCGCGGTGTGGGCGGTGCGTTGTCATGCCGCACTTTGTTCGTGTCAATCACCTGTCATAAAATGGATACACACGTTGAAAGGGTCTCCAAAAAAATGCACTGAGGTCGAATGCGGCTTCTCATAATAACACCAGCTTGTGCACGGATGCAGATGGGTTCCTAGAACACTCACCTAGCAGGGGAAGCCTGTATTACAAGGGGCCCGCACCCCAGGAAATTATTCTGTTTTTTTGGGTTCATCCCTCCTAGCTTGTAAGATGGCAGAGCTGGGAGTTGATCTTAAGCACTTTGTTTCTCAGCGTAATAGTCTCGCAGCCAAATCTGTCCCTCATTCCAAGCTCTGCTCTGTTCACTCAGTCTGAAGAGACCATGCCCACGACAGTCTTCATTTGGGGGCACTAATGAGTGGCGTATGGAGTCGCCGTCACTGGTATCTTCAGCAGCTACTGCTTGCTGGTCCTGCTCATACGGACTTGCATTGGTTTACACTGTTGCTGCTTTTCATACATGACCCTCACCTGAAGCTGAAGGCCAAAGAGATGGAAGGACCACTACCGTGTAGTAAAGGATCATACCATTATTACGTGGTATTGCTAAGTAACGCTTCATCCTAATCAACACAAATTATGTTTTACACATACAACTATATTTTATTTGAAGTACATGGGAATAAAGTGGCACATTGATAAAAAAAAAAAAAGACCTTACTTTTGGAGTCAGAAAGACCTGGGTTAAAAATTTGAGTTGTACCAGTTACTAGGTCACTCTGAATCTCAGTTTTCTCATCTAGAAAAAGAGGGTTGGTAAGAATGCCTGTTGTAGCTATTCAGTGTATCTGATCTGTTAGCTTACATACTATCCTCCCATGTGCCCATATGTCCCCCTATTTGAAAGCTACATTAACTCTTTTTGCTCATATTTCAGTAAGTTTGAACATAGCACTAAAACAATAAGAAACTTTATTCTGGGTTCTTTGGCTTAGTTCAACTGTGGTAAATTGTAGCCTGTAAATTCTTATTTATTTATTTATTTATTTTATTGTTTTTGACACAGACAGAACTGAACTGGGGGCACTCCCCAGTTCAGCATATGGGTCCGCACCGGCCGGGGCCGGGATTCGATCCTCGGTCTCCAGCGCTGCAAAGTGAGCGCTTAACCCACTGAGCCATCCCGGCTTCAGCCTGTAAATTCTTTATTCTCGTGGATGGTTTGCTGAGTCACTTGACTGGTATTTATGAGCTTTTGGGAATATACTTAATAATGCCTAGGTTTTGAACAACAACAACAACAACAATGAAATAAGGCATGAGAAAACATTTGGAGGTGATGTATACATTTATGGCATTGAATGTGATGAGGGTTCCACTAGTGTTTATTCATCTCCAAACTCATCAAATTGTACTCCTTAAATATGTACAGCTTTTATTTATTTTTTAAAAAGATTTATTTTTATTGTTTTTGACAGAGAAAGAGAGAGAGAAAGAGAGAGAGAGAAGTTTCATTCCACAGGTGGATGCGGGGGTGAGACCCTGGTGAGAACCGAACTGGGGACACTCCCCAGTTCAGCACATGCCGGGGCCGGGATTCGATCCTTGGTCCCCGGGGCTGCAAACTGAGTGCTTAGCTCACTGAGCCACCCCAGCTTTCCCCAGCTTTTTATTTTTAAAGATTTCTTTTATTGTTTGAGAGAAGGTGTGTGTGTAAGAGAGAGAGAGAGAGAGAGAGAGAGAGAGAGAGACAGACAGACAGACAGACAGACAGACAGACAGAAGAAGAGAGGACCAGAGCAATCTCCATAGTTGTACACCATTAGTTGTGACATGATTTCATTCCACACAGGTGGACGTGGGCCACACGGGGTGGGAACCAAATTGAGGCCTCCCATGTGGGAGGTGAGAACCTCCATTGCCAAACCATCCTGATGGTCGCTAGGTATGCCACAGTTCAGCATGTAGGTTTGAACTATCCCAGCATCCCACCTGTGTAACATTTTGAAAATCAATCATGAGCCAATTAAGTGGCTGAAAAATAATTTTTAACAAATGCTTTATAAGAATGGTGGACAGTGCATCAGAGTATAATTCTACATTATTTGATCTTAATATACTTTTCTTGGTATTTCTTGAATACTGTATTCCTCCAGGTCTGCTCTGTGGGTGGCTTAAGGTAGAATCACCGGAGGTGCTAAATAAATTTGTATTTGGGGGCCTAGTTAGGAGCTGTTGGATCAGATTCTCTGGAGAAGATCAAGGATCAACACTATTCAAGGAACTGTATCATTGTGTTTACCAATTGACTTTTCTGGCAGTATTCCCCTGCATCCAAGGATTTACTAAAACTCTAGATTCTGAGAGCTCATTGTAAAGTGCAAATACCAAAACAGCACAATAAGGTTGAAACAGAGGTGTGTGAAATGTATGCTAGAAAGACACAGAGGAGGAAATGACTAATTGAGCCACCCAGGGAAATCAGGGGAACATTCCTGACCTTTGGCTCATGGCAGTTGAGTTGTGTCTTGAGGGATGGGTAAAATTTTACCAAGGAGAGCAGGAGAGTTCAAGACAAAAAGATATTTCAAAAAAAGAACAGTAGGTTTTGATGGAGTGCTTTGATGTACTATTCTTGGAGATATACTGTATCACGAAGTTTTGGGAAGTCAAGCAGCCCGTGACTGTTAAAACGATTTTGTACAAATATTCCATCTGCATGTCTACTTTTTGATATCTACTCTAGAAAGACACCCACAGATGTTCACGTTACAGGCGACATTTTAAATGTCACTCATCAAGGGAATGAAGAAATGAGTCATTCTGCCTTGACATTTATTTGCCAAATATTATACTGATATTTATTGTTATTGATGTTTATGAGTAGCTACCAAGTTTTAGGCACTGGAGGTAAAGCATTGAGTAACACAGACATAAATGTCTGCCTTAATGAAGCTTATGTTGAAGTAGGGAGAGAAAGGAAAGAAACAAAATTGTAAAAATATAAAGTATTAGGAAAGACTGTGATAAGTGTAATGGAGAGAAAAGCAGGGAATGAGTTAGAAAGTGCAGTGTGAGTGTGGAGACATGAAAAGATTCATTTGCAGTTTTTTAAAAAGATTAATTTTATTGTTTGAGAGAAGGTGAAAGAGAGAGAGAGAAGGGGAGGGCCCAGAGAGTGTCCATAGTTGCACATCATTAGTTGTGACGTGATTTCATTCCACACAGGTGGATGTGGGGCTGCGTAGGGCCGGAACTGAACTGGGGGCTCCCACATGGGACGTGAGAACCTTCGCTGCCATCCTGGCGGTTACTAGTTGTGCCCCAGTTCAGCATATGGTGTTTCACTAGCTGAGGCTGGGAATTGAACCTGGACCTCACCATTGTGAAACAAGCACTCAACCACTGAGCTACCCCAGTATCCCCTCATTTGTAATTTTAAATAGTGTGATCAGGGAGGCCTCCATGAGAAAGTCACAGTTGAACAAATACCTAAAGGATGTGAAGCAGGGAACCCTGTGGGTAATTGGGGGACATTGCAATAGTCAGGGCTCCAAATAGTACACAAACCCTGCAGTGAGAAGATGCCTGATGGTACGGGATAGTAACTGAAGACAGTGAGTGAGGAAAGACATGCAGGAGGTGTGGTCAGAAGTGGAGGCTTTTGTAGCAAGAGCTTGTAGGGGTTGTGAGGACATTTGCCCCAACCATGAATGAGGGGGAGCCAGCCATTGCAGGGCTTCAAGTAGAAAAGTTTGCTTTATGGTTTTTTGTTTTACTTTGTTTGTTTATTCTGTTCTTTAGATTCCACATAAGTGAGATCCAATGGTATTTGTCTTTCTCAGTCTTACTCACTTTGCTGAGCATAATAACTTCTAGTTTCATCCACGTTGTTGCAAATGGTACGGTTTCATTCTTTTTCACTGCTGAGTAATACTCCACTTCAAAATATCCCACAATTTCTTTATCCAGTTGTCTGTTGATGGGTGTTCCGGTTGTTTTCATATCTTGACTATTGTGAATTATTCACAATAAGCATATAGTGTTTTGGATTTCTTTGGATAAATACCCAGGGGTGGAATTGCTGGATCCTAAGGTAGTTTCATTTTTTATTTTTTGAGGACTCTCCATACTGCTTTCAGTAGTGGCTACAGTATGCTTTATGTTTCAATAGGATCTTGCTGGTACTGTGTGGAGAAGAGATTGAGAAGGGAGGAACAGAAGCAGGGGGATCTGTTTGGAGGCTATTATAGACATAGGAATGATTAGCTGTGGCCGGAGCTGAGAGGTTGATGTGATGAGAAGGGGCTGGAGGCTGGATGTAGGTATGGGAAAGACTAGAACTCCCTGACAGAGAGGATGGGGGGTGAGACACACAGGAAGAAGTCCGAGAGGATTTCCTGGGCTTTTGCCTGATCAGCAGGAAGGGCAGTGAGAGGGGTGTCAGGGTTGGGGGCAAATCGGGAGTATAGGTTCTGACATGGTCTGTGTCATATGCGAATCTGCCGTCGAGTGGTAGAGGTCTAGCTCAGAGATGCAAATTTGAGAACTGCCAGGCTGTGAACAAAATTTAAAGTCTCAAGATGAAGGAGATCCCTAGGGATTCCAAAATTGGGAACAATATTCAAAAAGTTAAGAAGAATAAGGGAGACAATAGCATTCGATAACACGAATAAGCCAACACATACAGAGTTCATGCCATTAATCAAGCACTGTTTCAAAGGACTTGCATTTGAATCTCATGGATTCTTTGGAGGGAGGTGATATTATGTCCATGTTTCAGATGAGAAAACTGAAGCAGGGAGGAGCGTAAGCAACTCGCCTGAGGTTACACAGGGTTGGGATTTGACTCCCCGTGATCTCTTCTTCAGCACAGACAAGATTAAATGGAAATAAGTTGCAGAATAATGTTATCAGTTTGACATGAACATCAAAGCCTCAAACACCATTTATTTCTGCATATGAATGATATAGAAATGATTGCAGAGGAAAGATCTAGAAGTGTACATGTCAATGCCACACATAGATGATGTAATGTAGAATGGTACACTGGGCACCCATGTAATTTTTACCAACCAATGTCACCTTGATAAATTTAACAAATAATTTTTAAAAAAGAAAAAATAAAGTTTGGGGTAGCTCTAAGAGACCTCGACTTCATTAGTGGTAATAGTTATGTTTGTTGGGAAATATGGAACCACTTGGATGTACCTCAGTTTCCTGATAAATGAATAGTGTTTATTTCTATCTTCTAGAACACTCTTGAACCTAAAGAGACTCTTATGTATAAAGATTTCTTAGATAAAGTTAGAAAAGTAGTGTTTGAGGATATTAATTTAGGTTAGAAAATGGGGAAGCCAGGATGGCTCAGTGGGTTAAATGCTTGCTTTGCAGCCCCGGGGACTGAGGATCAAATCCTGGCCCCGGCCCGTATAGACCCATGTGCTGAACTGAGGTGTGCTTCCCATGTAGGAGGTTCCCAGTTGGGTTCTTGCCCCCCGGTTCAGCCCCTGGCTCGAGGGGGTGAGCTTCCCATGTGGGAGGCCCCCAGCTTAGTTCCTGCCCAGCACGGCCCCCGCCCACCTGTGTGGAATGAAACCATGTCAAAAACTAACTAATGATGTGCAACTATGGAGACTGCTCTGGGCCCTTCCCCTTCTCTATGTCTCTGTTTCCCTCTCTGTCTCTGTCTGTTAAAAGCAATAAAATAAATCTTAAAAAAAAGAGAAACTATTGGACCAATCAGTCCCATATGTTCCATATAATTCAACGAGAAGGAAATTCCATGAAAGCCGCCTTTGTCATGGCTGGGCTTTAGCCGCATAAGGCAGTGTGGCATGCGGAGTTTACCTACTTGCTAATTGGATTGGAATTATCAGCCTAAAGTAGAAATAATTTTTACAAATGGATTTTTGGATTTTACTCCAGTATGCTCTATTATCCTAATATATTAAATATCTTGTAAAAGGAAATACTAACTCAATCAAAGGATACTTAAAAACTGGCCCGGGCAAACACCTTTGATTATTAATTCATTGACTCATAAATAAAATATGAATTAAATTAATTTTGACTTTGCATTCGGTTTCATCTGAAGGCCATATTGTGCCCTTTTGCCAACTAGCAAAGCCTTTTGTATCCCGGGGAAAGGCTTGCAGCTGTTTCCGGGACCAGCACTAGAGGACCTACTACCTGCTGGAGCTGGACTGCCCAACGTGTGGCAGCCCGGTGGCTGATACCGATCATGCCGAAAGCTATGGACATGCTTGGTGATGGAGGATGCAAGGGCACAGCGCAGGGAAGAAGCAGCCTTAGAGATGCTCAGATAAGCCTTCCGCTGGTGTTTCCCTTCTAGTGATAGGTGTGTCTTCAAAGGTCTCGTGAAGGTCCTTATGTTTGGATAAAAAATGTGATTAGAGCTTGTGTCCATATGTGGACATGCTGTCTGGTTATCCAGTCATTTCTAAAGTGATGATTTAGGTGAACATTAAAAAAAAAATTCTTTTTAAAATCTGTTTTGTAGTTTCAGAGAGAGAGAGAGAACGATAGAGAGAGGAAAGATAGAGAGGAGAGAGAGAAAGGGGAGGGCCCAGAGCAGTCTCCATAGTTGTACATCATTAGTTGTGACATGGTTTCCTTCCACACAAGTGGATGTGAGGCTGTGAGTGGCAGAAATTGAACTGGGGCCTCCTGCATGGGAGGTGAGTACTTTGCTGCCATCCCAGCAGTTACCAGTTTCACCCCAGTTCAGCATATGAGTTTCCACGGGCCAGGGCCGGGATTCGATCCCCAGGCCTCACTATTGTAAGGCAAATGCTCAACTGCTGAGCTATCCAGGGATCTGCCAAGAGACTAGCTCTTTTCTGATGACTTCTCTGAGCCTCCTTTTCTGAGGCTCAGTGACCCATGTTCACTAAATCTTCTTATCAGTAAAAAAGAGAGGAGTAGTAATAGCACCTATTCTACAGGTTTTTGGTGAGAAGATTGATAGGACAGAGCATGCAAAGCATGATTCATGGAACCCAGAAAGTGCTCAATGCGTGTTAGTTATCATTGTGACTCTTCTTTTGATTCACTGAAGAGCAGAGAGAGTAGAGGTTTGGGGACAGGAGTAAAACCCCTCCTATGAGACATGTAGAGATGACAGGCATGAGAGGAATGAGCAAAGCTTTAAAGGGAAAGCTTTTTTTATTTCTAATTTTTAGTAGATGAAGAGTGGGTATATTTATAATTTCATGTAGTTGGGGGAGAGATTGAAGATGCAATGGAGAGATGAAAAACATTTTGGAGCTAAAGCCAGGAAGCTTACTGGACATGATCCCAACTCTCACCTGGGTCTGACATATATGAATAAAAAGACATTGAAGAAAGGAGACTGGGACAGGTCAGCAGTTGGGTGTTTGCTTCCTAATTGCAAGGTGCAGGGTCCAATTTATGGCCCCAGACTGTGCGAACACGTACGCTGAACTGAGGTGCAACTGGTAACCCCTGGGATAGCTCAGTGGTGAAGGTTCTCACCTCCTATGAGGGAGGCCCCCAGTTCAGTTCCCACCCTGCACAGCCCTGCATCCACCTGTGTGGAACGAAACCACGTCACAGCTAATGATGTGCAACTATGGAGACTGCTCTGAGCCCTCCCCCTTCTCTCTCTTTCACCTCTCCAAACAATAAAATAAATATTAAAAAAAAAAAAAAGACACTGAAAAAATACACTTAAGTTCCCAGCTACTGGTACATAATTCTAAAAACCTGTCCTTGAAGGAATATATCACTTTATAGAATTCTCTCTTATTAAATGATTCCCAAACTAAAATGTCAGCATTGAGTTAATTTTCCAAAGAGATTATTTTGTGGGTAATGGTGATTTAAATCTTGTAATATGTTTAAGGCTTCTATAGACAAATTCCTTCAACATCAGTTGAGTTTAAATATACAATTTGTTCTTATTTCACTCCCTGAACACTAAGTCTAGCAACCTGTATCCTAGGGCTACTCCAGGTTTCTGAGCTGGGCTGCGTTGTATGTGTAGCGAGAGGTCAGAGAGAGCTTTCTGTGAAATAATTGAGCACCGATAATATTCATACAGGAAGAACAGATGTTGTTTTGGAAAAAAAAACAGCCATATGTTTGCTTTCCACAAATTGTCTTCCAGAGAGAAGCCAGAAAGAAGCCCTTGCCTCTGATGGAAGAAGCAAACCAGTTGGGTATCTTTCCTGCACATTTGGGGGCTTCCAAATGTTCTCTGACAATGTCTGTGGGGTTAGCCTTTTAGCTGGCCTGCTCTGTTTTTTTTTTTAATTGTTAAATTTATTGGAGTGACCTTAATTGATATCAATTACATTGTTTCCAGGTGTACAATTCTACATGACATTGTCTATACATCGCATGATGTGCTCACCACCCAGAATCAGCTCACTTTCCATCACTGTGTGTTTGATGCCCCCTCCCTACTCCCCCTCCCCATCTTCCCCACCCCCCCCTCAGGTAACCACTAAATGATTGACTGTGTCCATGAGTCTTTGTGTCTTTGTTCCTTTCAGTTTTATATTCCACCTATAAGTGAGGTCATATGCTTCTTCATTCTTTCAGTCTGGCTTATTTCACTTAATAAAATGTTTTCAGGGTCTGTCCATGTTGTCACAAATTGCTGTATTTTATCTTTTCTTATTGCTGAATAGTATTCCATTGTATATAAATGTACCACAACTTCTTTATCCAGTCATCTATCACAGGACACTTTGGTTGATTCCATGACTTGTCCATGGCCTGCTCTTCACTAGTGATACTGAAACCAAAAAAAAAAAACAAAAACCACACAGAAAAAAAAGACAGGAGGCAGGATTTTTGTACTGAAGCAGTGACTGCCAGAATCTCCAAACTATTTAAACAAGCCGTTAAGTGACACTTCACTCTCTGAAGCCATTGAGACCGTGAAAGGCCGCTGCAGTCTGGCCCATAAGCGGTCACCACTCAGAAGTGTGCGAGACCCAGAGAACCATGCTGTTTGCTTTTCTATTGGTTTTATTTTTAGCTCTGTCAGTCACGCTGACTGAGAGCTGGCACTGAAGCCAGCCTGTCATGAGATGTCATGATTGGTGACTTTTCTGTAGTCACCCTGGGGTAGTCATTACACCTGGCGAACAGTTCCCGGTGTCCCTTCCTGGGGCCCCTGCTGCCACCCCAATGCCTGCTGTCCCCGCAGTGATGGTGCTGCCTGTCCTGCCCAGGCTTTCAGGCCTCACTGGCTGCTGCTGTTGCTGCTAGCTCCCGGCTCCAGTGCCAGGTGGCGCCTCCACTCATGTCCGCAGCTGTCCCATTGAAGTGCCGTTTCTTAGAGAGCCGGGCTCGAATTCCTGGGAAGAGGCAGCCCCGCGTGGGTGCAGGCATGCTCCTGTCTCCACCTGCAGACTTCAGAGGGGCGTCCTTTTCCAACGGGTCCAACAGACGAGCTGTCGGGGAAGCGCGCTGTCCACTTGCACAGCGCAGGGTTGAAGTCCTACTACTTTGAAGACGCTTTAAACGGCTGCTCTCTATTACTATTTGCTATGAATCCCTATGGAAATGATTTGTAGTTCCTTACTGTGTGCTTTGAAGGTTGGCGATAAAATATCTCTTATGAACATGACAGTAGAGTCTCCGTTCACCAGAACTCAAGTACCTGGCACTGTTAAGTCACCTGTCGGTTGCTTGAGTTCGTTAACAGAGAGCCCGGCATCCACCAAGCCCCATGGGTGCTTGTTAACTGAGAATCTACTGTATGAGAATCAAATAAATGTGATGGTGCCAAAGGACATTTTTCTTGTCTTATCAGTAACAGAATAAATAAATAGTTTCTGGTGATTACAGGTAATGTAGCTATGAAAATTCTTGTTCCTGTCTTACTTAATATGTATTTTTGTTGTTGTTTTTGGCTCTATACTATGGAATTGAATTGTTGGCTCATGGGGTTTACTCGTATTGAGTTTTAGTAGCTATTTCATTTTTCATTTAACTTCCTACCATTAATATTTTAATGGATTACTATGTAGGTTTTAAAACTAAGTCTTAATACTTATACAATATGTTAGCAAGTGGTTATAATTCAGATTACTTAATTCTTTCCACACGGGTCAAGTAATTTTGCTGGCCTACAATTTTAGGTGTCATTAAAAAAGAGTTTATAAATTCTCTGTTAATTCTGGGCATGTCTATGTTTACTTTATTTGTGGAATGCCTAAATGACCTCCTAGAGATGATAGTCATAGCATACATATGCACTTACTTGTCATCTAATTTGAACCAGGCATTGAGACAGGTGCTATATTTATTTATTTTTAATTTATTTTTATTGTTTTTGGCAGAGAGAGAGAGAGAGAGAGAGAGAGAGAGAGATAAAGAGACAGAGAGAAGGGGGAGGGCCCCGAACAGTCTCCATAGTTGAACATCATCGGTCTTTCCACATAGTTTCACTCCACAGGTGGGCATGGGGCTGCACAGGGCAGGCATTGGGCCGGGGTCTCATCCCGGGGAGAACCGAACTGAGGGCACTCCCCAGTTCAGCATATGGGTCCACGTAGGCAGGGGCCGGGATTTGATCCTTGGTCCCCGGGGCTGCAAAGTGAGCGCTTAACCCACTGATCCATCCCGGCTTCCCCAGGTGCTATGTTTATGAGGATGAAATAAACGTGGTCTTAAGCACTCAGAGAAATGTATTACCTAATGGCTGGGTCAGAACCAATATCCCTCTCACCTCTTCTTAAGCACAACTTACAGCATGATCGATGTTTTGCACGGTATCTTGATATTTTTCATTTCTAATACATTTGGAGATGTTTTCTGTCAGCACATACAGATATCCAGGTTCTTCTTAATGGCTCATTCATATTAATTGGTTGAATTACCAATGAACATATTACTCAATTAAATAAATACACCAACAACCAAAGTTCATAAATTAATAACCAACAATCAAGACATAGTTTATAGATTTTGATAGACTTTTCCACTGTGAATGGGGCTGTTTAGTTAGTGAACCTAGTTTTCAGCAAATGCGATTTACCTATACAACCCATACTTACAAAATGGCAAAAAATTAATTCGATTTTCCAGTGACGGGTACCTTCATTGTTTATTTCTTTCAACAAATGGGGAACTAATATTCTGGTGTGTTATTCAATTAAACGAAAGAAACACAGCGAGTGGTATGCAAGCTGGGATTACAGCTCAGGGGCTCTCCTGGTTTCCTGGACTGCTGATTAAGTCATGTTTCAATTAGAGCATCATTTCACATTCCCTGGTGTCTCATGCAAATGAGAAATGTTTAGGTTAAGGAGATTATGTTTTTAAGAACTTCAAATTGCATTTGAGCAATACATTTCAGGGAGCAGGCTCGCTTTCAGATGAAAAAAAGGATTTTATGAGGGAGAGAGTCGTGCAGTTGGGAATCTGGGGTCACAATGTCTGTATTAGCCCTTCATCCCGGCGGGTATTTGCAAGCGGATCTGAGGCCCAGGTGCATATGAAAAACTCAGCGATGATCAAATGTGCTTGGAGTGTCTCTCAGGTTAAGAATAATATTTTTTCTCTTCCTCTGTTATTTTTTGTAGTGCTGGCTCGGTGAACCTTAAATAGCCACAGAATCTAAGCCGAGGCAACGAACATAAGCAAGTGCCTGATAAATACTTTATCAAATTGACTTTCTAAAAACTTATTTCTGCTGACAAATTTCAATTTTTAAGGCTTCACATTTTCAATATCTGTTGGTGGATTTGCTGAAAAGCAATGACAAAAAGCACAGTATTTTAAGACAAATAAGATACTTAATATTTAAACCAATAGAAATGTGTGTTAAATACTTAATGACCGACATGACAAGGCATAGAGAAATATTATTATGACCTTATTAGAATTTGTTTGGCTACTGATGTAAACAAGTAAAAGACAGGGACAGGTGGTTGCCAAAACTGTCTAATGCATTCACAAGCTATATGTGTACATATGATATAAGATGCAGTTTTATAAATCAAAAATATACACAGTTTGATAATGCTCAACTTTATAATTTCTTTTAAAAACGAATATACCATGCTGTTAAGAACAAAACCATGCAAAAATCCACTTTCTATGCTTTCCTAACTGTGGGATGCAAACCAACATATCTCCATAGCCCAGTGTTTATGATATATTGGAGATTAAGCCAGTAGTTTTAAGATACTGGATACATATATACACACACAAACTTATTTTCTTGTTAAAAATAATGACAACAGCCAGGTAACTTTATTATTTCACTTTTCAACCACAGGGATGCTTTGTTTACTAAAAACAAATTACGTTTTAGAAAACAGTGATATATTTTTGCCAATATAATTGATCTAGAAACTTTTTTATGTTTCCCATGGGGAAAAAGAACTTTAAGTCACGGAATGAATTTTGAAAATAGGCTACTTAACAAAACACCTCATCAGATTAATAGCATCATAGAATTTTCTTGCTACATTTTATTGTCATTATAATAGATAATTTTAGTATAATACATGCATGTTAAAGAGCCCCTTGAATAAAATTGTGACTCATTTCTGTCTAATTATTTCCTCAGAATTAATTACTCTTCTAACTAATAAATAAAAGAATTTAGAAACACCAAAAAAACCAAAACCAAAAAAAAAAACCAAAACAAAAAAAACCACCAAAACAAAAAAAAAACCCACCAAAACAAAAAACATACATTACATTCTTTTAACACTGATATCCTAAACCAAATACAATGTAGAGAAATAGTATATATTATTATTTTTTTTTATTAAGAGCACAGAGAGTCACTGGGTACAATGATAATGTGGTGAATTTTAAGATTTCACACATTTGAAAGGAAAGAAGTATGTTATTGCATGTTTGTACGTACAGATGCTATTCACTAACAAACTATTTATTACATGGTATATTTTTTTCCAAATTGGCACAGTCAGGACAAATATGTGTAGGGTTAACTTCAGAGAATGGAACCCAAGGAGCTAGTGCCAGCAGAACAAGTTATTCTGGAGTGTTAAGTGGATTTTGAGGGGGCTGGAGAAACAAACCTTAGGTTGAACGCCCAGGGCCACGTGTAAGAGCTCCACTCCTGACCTGGGTAGCCCAGAGGGCTGTTGATGTTGCCATAACGACACTTACCCGAGCAAACGCCAAGAATGCTCTGGGCTCCACGTTGCCTACACACCTGCTTCCGTCAATAAAATGGATGTCTCATGTCACCTCACGCTCACTTACTTCTGGTCCGAATTCAGTCTTGCATGAATGCATCTAATGGTAGAGCAGGCTATACGAAAATCTAGCTGCAAGGGAGTCTGAGAAAGTCAGCCCTTATTTAGCCTTTGTAGCATACACATGCCCATTAGAAGGACACTCAACAAAAAATAAAAGAAAAGATACTCAACAAAGCCACTTATAGAACATGCCACAGAAAGAATGCTAACACATTGAATGCGCAAATTAAATAACCATTTTAAGCTTAAATAATGCAGATGCAGTTCATTAGTTTTATAATTTTAGATTTGGGATATTGATTTCTATTCACAATCCTCTTTGTCCTTGCAATGAAGTTCAAGCCCCTTATCCTCTTTTTGACAATGTCTCTAAATGCTAATTTTCATAACCATTTAATATCTTTCCCCCCAGGACTCCTTAACACTATTCCTTTATTTCACTTCCCAATATTTACTACATACAGCCACACCTCCACAATCATTGGATAATACTGTTTGAAATTTTTCTTTTCTTTTCTGAACTCATTTAATTTCTAAATTTCAAGGGTCAACATATATTTTGCCTCTTCTGTGAAGCAAATTTTATATTTTCAGTGAAGTTCTTGTCAAGCATCCATCTTACAATATTTTATTTTCTCAAGCACAAAATGATTAGCAAGTGAAAAGTTTTTTAATATTTGTTTATAAACATATTAAATAAGGCATAGTTGATTTAAAAATAAACTGCTTATAATTTTTTATTTTTATTCAATTTATTGGGGTGACATTAGGTAGTAAAATTATATATGTTTCAAGTGTACGTTTCTATAGTATATCATCTTTATATTCTATTGTGTGTTCACCACCCAGAGTCAGTTCTCCTCTCATCACCATATAGTTGACCCCCTTTTTCTCTTCTACTATACCCCCCTTTCCCCTCTGGTAGCTACCAAACTATTTTCTGTGTCTATGATTTTTTGTTTGTTTGTTTGTCATGTTCTTTTTTTTGTTTTCAGTTTTATATTCCTCATATGAATAAAGGCATCTGGTTCTTGACTTTTCTGTCTGATTTATTTCACTTAACATGATCTCAAGTTCCATCCATGTTGTTGCAAATGGCATTATTTCATGTTTTCTTATAGCTAATCAATATTCCATTGTAGATATGTACAACATCTTTATCCATCATCTCTCAAAGGACACTGGTTGTTTTAATGTCTTGGCCACCGTGAATAATGCTGCCATGAACATAGGGGTCTATATATCTTTACAGTTTAATGTTTTCAGATGTTTGGGGTAGATACCCAAAAGAGGGATTGCTGGGTCATATGGGATTTCTGGTCTTAATTTTTGAGGAACTTCCATACTGTCTTCCATGATGACTGTACCAAATCACATTCCCACCAGCAACATATGAAGGTTCCTTTTCTCCATAACCTCTCCAACATTTATTACTTGTCTTGTTGATTATAGCCATTCTAATGGAAGTGAGGTGGTATCTCATTGTAGTTTTGACTTGTGTTTCCCTAATAGCTAGTAAAGTTGAGCATTTTCATATGTCTATTGGTCATTTGTTTTTCTTCTTGGGAGAAGTGTCTGTTCATGTCTTTTGACTATTTTTAAATTAATTTTTGTTATTGTTGTTGAGGTGTATGAGTTCTTTATATTTTGGATATTAGCCTCTTATCAGAGACATTGTTTACAAATATCTTCTCCTATTTGGTTGGTTACCTCTTTATTTTGTTGGTGGTTTCTTTTGCTGTGCAGAAGCCTTTTAGTTTGATATAGTCTCATTACTTTATTTTTGCTTTTACCTCCCTTGCCTTTCAGATCAAATCCATAAAACTTTTCTCTGAACCCAAGTTTTATAATTTTAGTTCCGATGCCTTCTCCTATGCAATGTATCATTTCAGCTCTTATGTTTATGTGTTTGATCCATTTTGAGTTAATTTTGTTATGTGGTCACAGTGGTCTTAAACTGCATGTATTTAAAATGTACATTTTTATGTTTTGACTTATGCTCACACCATTGCAACCAAAAATTTTCTCCTGCCCTCATTTTCCAGTATTTTTTATTGTGGTAAACTACACATAACATAAAATGTACTATCAGCATCTTTTTTAAGTGTATAGTTCAGTGTTGTTAGGTACATTTATATTGTTGTATAACAAAGGTAGTTTTTCATTGTACGAGTAATAATATTAGTTCTGCATATGTATGCCACAATTTGCCTTGCCTTCTCTATGGATGTTATAGATTTCTTGGTCACCTGCAATAGAAATAGAATTAATTTAAATAATAAGTATTGTCCTTAAGCTTCTTAGAGCTTATACTCACCAGATATTCATTGGTTTATTCAATGAAAATAAATAAAAAGGTAGGAGAGGGAGTGAGTTCAAAACTGCTAAATGTCTACTTCTAAGCACAATCACCTTTATTGAGAATAGAGACGAAGTGACTAATCTGTGTCCTGTCTCATTGATGTTTTTACCCCTCGGTTTTCATCCACTCTTCCCTTCTCTTTCCTTGCATGATTGTGCATTTCACTGGAAGCTGGCATAATAAAAAAATAAATAAATAAATCATTGCTTCTATCACCTTTCATTAGTCATCTATTCCTGGCTCTTTACTTTATTTTTCTTTTTAGTATTTGTCAACTACTGACATATTAGATTTTTTCATTGCCTATCCTCCCTACCCTTTCACCAGAACGTATGCCTCACATGAACAAGAATTATTTTGTTTAATTCAGTGGTTGACACCCAACAGTCTGAGGACCATATCTGCCATTTTTATCTGGCCTGCAAACTGAGAATGTACAGATGAACATTTGCAATCACCATGACTATATAAATGCTAACTTTGAACCTAAATCAAGCAGTTTCCTTTCTAGAAAACTTATCTTACTATTCTCATTAGTAGACCTGTGTTATAAAACATTGTACTTAATTTTTGTTATTATGTATTTCATCAATAAAAATTGTGGAAATTTATTTTCTCTTTTGGTATGTAAGTGCTTACACCCGCAATTTTACCCTTCGGCGCACAAAGCCTAAACTATTTACTACCTGACAGTTTGCAGACAGTTTGCTGGCCTCTGGTTCAGTTTGTAGCTGTATTACCAGCACCTACAGCAGAGCCTGGCATACAGAAGATCTTCCATCAATTTGTTAGATGGATGAATAAATGAATTACTGCTGGGGCTGTTGGAAGGAATGGATTATAGAGAATGGGCTGTGATGAGATCTAAGCATAGTTTTGAATCATATATAAGGTCAGCTGTCAGATTCAAAGATGGGAGATGAGGATCAAAAGAGTGGGCCAAATTCAGGCAGAAAACAGAAGACTTGGAGGGCCTTGAGAGGGGCAAACTTATCGCTGATTTCCCTTGTAAACCATGGTGTAGGAGTGTATGAAAGGAACTAGAAGGTAATGACTCAGAACATTTTCTCTCCAGCTTGACAGACCCTGGTTAGAGTCTCTGTTCTGCCACTATAAGCTTTAGTACATTGGACAAGAGCAACTTTCCAAGTCTCTATTTCCTCGTCAGTGAAGTTAGAAGAAAATTAGTAACTACCTCACGGTATTATTGAGAGATTCAAATAAAGTAGAGAAAACACGTAGAGAACACAGTAAGAACTAGCTATAAGTATTTCATTGCTCTCCATGTCTTTTGTTACATTTTTTTTATGCATTCATTCACTAATTATAACAATGGAGCACGGAGTTGAAGTTGATTGAATGAATAGAAGAGGGACACTCTAAAGTGGTAGGATCAATAGATTGATTGCCCTCGTGGGTTAAATAATGATTGGAGCTAGGGTACCAGTTGGAAACATAGTTTGTGATCAAGGAGTGAGAACATGGAGATTCATATCGGGGTGCAGGGATGCTGGGAGGGCTCAGTGGGTTAAGCACTTACCTTGCATCCCTGGGGTTGGAGAATTGAGTCCTGGCCCCAGGCCATGTGGATCCATATGCTGAACTGCGGTATGCTTACCATGTGGGAGGCCCCCAGTTTGGCCCCTGGCTCAAGGGTTTGTGCCTCCCATGTGGAAACCCCCAGCCTGGTTCCCATGTTGCCTGGTCCTGCACTCCACCTGTGTGGAATAAAACTATGTAAAAAACTAATGACATACAACTGTGGAGACTGCTATGGGCCCTCCCCCTTCTCTCTGTTTCTCTCTTTCAAAACAATAAAATAAATCTTTAAAAAATATTGGGGTGCAATTATGGGTAATGACAAGGTCTACGGTAACACTGTCCAACAGAAATACAATGCAAGCCCTACATATAACTTTAACTGTTCTAGCCACTACAGAAAGTGAAAAGATAAAATTAATTTTAATAATATATTGTATTTAAACAAATATAGCCAAAATATTATCATTTCAAAATGGAATCAATAAAAATTATTCATAAAACATGAGTATAGTACATTCTCTTTTCATCTTAAGTTTTTGAAATCTGGTACATCTTTTATATGTATAGGACATCACAATCAAAAAGTTAAAGTTTTATCAGAAACATTTGATAGGTATTTAGACTTCAGAACATTTATAATTACACAAAGGAAATTTATATATATGAGTTGATCCAAAATTCTTAAGAGTTTTTCAATAACAAAATTAGAATCTTAAACATCTATTTAAATTAATTAAAGTTAAATAAGATTTAAATTCAGTTGTTCAGGCATGCTGGCCATATTCCATGTGCCCAATAGCACACACATAGCTAGTGTTTACTGCTTGGGTAGCACAGGGTGTGATCATTGGAATCAGTGTCTGAAGTCAGGTAGATGGCAAGGTCATTGGAGGAGATAAAACCAAGAAAGAGAGAGACCAGGGTGTGAGAAGGCTCACCTAACTGGATACTACAACCATCAAGAGTTAGGATGCTGGGAAAACTGGGATGGCTCAGCAGGTTAAGCGCTCTCTTTGAAGCCCCAGGGACCGAGGATCGAATCCTGGCTCCGGCCCAGCCAGACCCACATGCTGAACTGGGGTGTGCTTCCCGAATGCGGTGAGGCGCCCAGTTCAGTTAAAAAAAAAAAAGAGTTAGGATGGGTGTGTTGTAGAAGATGGCATGGCTTCGGAATTCTAATAGAAGAATGAGGAATAACGTGGACCCAGAACAAGCTGTGGAATTTTAGGTGGGAGTAAGAAAAGGAGAATAGTTTGGAAGTAGAAATAAGAAGCAAATAATATGAAGTACTTTAAGTGTAGCCAGGAAAAGAACATGAGAAAACGAAGAGACATAGCTTGAGAGAACCACAGTCAAAAGAGGTCTTCAGGGGAAACCAGATAAGAAAGGACTCTATAGGAAACAAAGTGAGGATAAAAGGAATATTTTTTGATTTATTGATAACAGCCATCCTAATGGGTATAAAGTGGTATTTCACTGTGGTTTTCATTTGCATTAACCTAATGCCTAAGCATGCAGAGTATTTGTCACGTTTTTGTTTACTATTTGTGTATCTTCTTAGAAGTGTCTATGCTAGTCCTTTGCACACATAATAAAAAAGATCAGACTCTCTGGCTACTTGTTGAGTTGTGGGAGTTGTTTATATATTGTGGATAGGAAACCCTTACAGATACATGATTTGCGTATATTGTCTCCCATCCTGTGGGTTGTCTTTTCACAGTCTTGATGATGTTCTTTGGGGAACCAAAATTTTCATTTTTGCGAAGTCCATGTAATCTATTTTTTCTTTTGATGCTCGCACTTTTGGTGTCTATATATTAGGTAGAGCTTCTACGCCTCTTGGTCTTGGTAGAGTAGCCGTGTGTAGTAGGTGTCCTGCGGAGCCATGCAGTCTCCCTGGTCCCCTGAGCCAGGTTATCCAGGTGCGTCCCTTGTGTGTGTTGTCCTGTTGTGGTTGAGCCTAGCTTTCTGTTTGCGTATCAATGGGAGGGACTTGCCCTTGGGCTGCCTGGCTGTGACTATAGCAGAGGAGCTGTGGTTCAGGGGCTGACCCTTCAAAGCTGGGTTCACTTTAGTGGGGCTCGGTGCCGGCTCAGTGTGTCCTTTGGGTGTGCCATCCCTGGAGGTGGCTGGGTACCGCTTCAGCTTGGTGCAAAGCTGGCTTCTGGATGTGCCCGCCCTAGGGCCTCTTGGCTTGGGACCTGCTGCAGGCCAAGCTCAGTAGCAGCCTGTGTCCTGCTTGGGGCCACCTGTCTGAGTCACAAAGCAATGTGCATATGGCCCCACCTACACTGGTCTTGGAGGTGCCTTGAGAGATGAATCTGCAAACCAAGGCTGGCTGCTACTAGTGCCAGGTTCAGGGATGCTCAGCTCGAGGTAGGCGACATGCCGGGGCCAGATGCTTCTTGGTTGGGTTTTGTAAACCTTTGAGGAATTTTGGGAAAGTAGGCAGCACGTTGTTTGTGGGGAAGTTACTGGAAGCAGCTTGGGTGTGCCTGAAGGTTGGGTTGGGCATGGTCTCCGGGAGTCACTAGGGTGGGGCAGAGGGAAGGTGATTGCCAGGTTGATGGAGCCGCAGATCTGGCATCTGCCTGTGTCATCACACACAGAAGGGGAGGCCTCAACAAAGGAGCGAAGCCTTCCACTTGTTCCTCCCTCAGGGAGAAAGCTGCTTGCTCCTGCAGCCTCTGTCCTGAGGTCAGACAATTTAGAGGCCCCTCCCCACCCCCCATGTGTCCCTGGTGCTTTTGGAGCTGCTGCCCCAGCACTAGACCTCAGAGGGAGCCAGTCCATCAGTAGATGAGTCCATGCATGGGCTCTTTAAGCGGAGCACCTTGCATGCCAGCTGCTCACGATCTCACTAAGCCACGTTTGCTGGTTCTCACAGCCAGCAGTCTTGAGACTTCTCTCCCTGGAACTGGACCTCTGGGCTGGGGGGCCTCGTGTGAGGCCGGGAGTCCTCCTTTCTCCAGGGGAACACTCAGGCGAGACATGCCTCCCAATTTGTAATGGTCACTGGTGGGTGTGGAACCAGCCCCTTTCCGTGTCTCTGCCCTTCTGACCAGTCTTGCGGTGGCTTCTTCTCTATGTCCGTTGTCGTAGGGTTTCAGTCCGGCTGGATGCCAGGTGATGCTCAGTGATGGTGGCTCTGCAGTTTAGTTGTCATTGCTGTGGTCCCAAGAGGAGACAAGCACAGCGTGTATCTATTCCATCATCTTGATGGGGAATCAGAGACAAGTCTCGGGTTTGGCACCCTTGTTGAAATCAGTTGACTATAGAGGTGGGGGTCTATTTCCAAGCTCTCCGTTCCCTTTCACTGACCTGTCTGTCCTGTGTCAGTACTGCACTGATTGATTCCTGTGGATGTGCAGCATGGTTTGAAACCAGGACATAGGAATCCTTTCACTTTATTGGTTTCCCAGACTATTTTAGCTCTTTTGGGTCCCTTGAAATTCCATATGAATTTTAAGATGGGTTTTTCCATTTCTGCAAAAAATATAGTTGGGGTTTTGATAGGGATTGTGTTGAATCTGTATATCATTTTGGCTGGTATTATCATTTTGTAAACGTTAAGTCTTCCAACCTATGAACACAGAATGTCTTTTCATTTACGTCCCCTTTAATTTCTTTTCTTTTTTTTGGGTAATGTTTGTAGTTTGCAGATGAGTTTTGTGCCTCTTTGGTTAAATATCTTTCTATGTATTTTCTTTTTATGTTATTACAAATGATTTTCTTAATTTCCTTTTTGGAATATTGCTTCAGTCTAGTTCTTTCTCCAGTATGTATTTTTATTTTGTCATTGCATCTTTAATTTCCTTGTGTTCTGTCTATATTGTATATATTGTCCTTTTTTTTCTAGCTTGTTCTCTTATAATTTTCTGTTTTTTTTTTCATAGAGGCCACATAGTTTACATTACACATTAAGTTTATATTACATTACAAATATAAAAATACAAAATGTGTTTACATACATTGACATATATGAGAGCATCAAGCAATTTTATAAAATTTTGTCTTGAGTGCTATAACACGTTCTAATTTTTCCATTCCTCTCTTTATATTTATGGCAGTTTTAAAAACATATGCACATAATTTAATTAATATATGTTTTGCCTATCTATGAGGACTGACAACTAAGTTTGTGAACTTACCACCATGTGCTTACGTTGGCAGCACTGTAGAATCAACTCTGCAAGGTTTCATAACCTTGGTATATCAGTGTCTCACAGCTGTGCTTATGTTGACATGCGGCATTGTCTTGCTGAGTGACATTCATTATTATTGTTGTGTGTTTTTGTGTGCTGTCACAAGAATGTCAGAGTTCGAGTTTGCCAAGACCTTTTGGAGAGGCGAGACGATGTTTTGGGCCATGTTATCACTGGTGATAAAACATATGCATACCAATATCACCCTGAAACAAAGCAACAAACTGTTCAATGCAAGTCAGCCAATTCTCCATGACCAAAGATTCTGTCACTACAAATCAAGAGTCAAATGATGTTGTTAACCTTTATTTTGATGACAGAGGTATTGTTCATGATGAATTTCTACCAATTGGACTGTCAACCAAGTTGACTATTTGAAAGTGCTGAAAAGGTTACGTGAAAAGAACAAAAAGGACCTGAACTGTTCCCAACAACTCATGGCTCTTGTGTCACGACAATGCACCAGCTCACACGGCACTGTCTATGAGGGAGTTTTTAGCCAGTAAACAAATAGTGGTATTGGGATACCCTCGCTACTCACCTGATCTGGTGCCCAGTGACTTTTTTCTTTACCCAAAGATAAAGGAAATATTGAAAGGAAAACATGCTGATGACATTCAGGACATCAAGGATAATACAATGATGGCTCTGATGGCCATTCTAGAAAAAGAGTTGCTAAGTTGTTTTGAAAGGTAGATTATGAACTAGCATTGATACATAGCTTCCCAAGGGGAGTACTTTGAAGGTGGCCATAGTGATATTCAGCAGTGAAGAATGTAGCACTTTTTCTAGGATGAGTTCTTGAATTCAGTTGCCGTTCCTCATAACTTTACAGTTACTGCAGAGTACCCAAGTCTGATTTATGTTCCCTTCTATGTCCCATGCCTCACACAATGCTAATTCCATAGAATAGTTTCAAAAAAATTTGTTGAACAAATGAGTACATGAATATTTTTAGAATTATCTCTATTTTTTTGTTATTTTACCTTGTGTTGTTCAGTGACATCAGGTTGAACGTTCTTATTTATTTATTTATGTATGAGGCAAGATCAAGACACTTAAGACTTTTAAATAAAGATAGTCCTTGCTCTATTCCTATCTATGTGAATGGTAGTTGATTTTTTTTTTTAAGATCTAAAATTCGAAGGCAAGTTGGCATTCTATTTCAGTTTTAAGTGGGAAATTTCTCTATACAAATCTGTTCTCCTCAGGGTGTCCCTATTCTGCTCCCATTTGATCTTAACATCCTGAACTAATGGAATATATTTAAAAAACTACAAATGCCAGCACACAAGACTACCTGGCTTCAGCTTGAACACATCCCAAGGTGCAACTTGTTACTGTCCAACTTTTCAGATAGTCTATGAATAGGTATAGTAGGGAGTAGGGAAAGGGAGGAGTGTATGTATATAGAAAATATAGTGTCTTAAATTATATAGCAAATAAATTCATACTTGGTTTCCAGGTTGTTACAAAGTCTAAATGTCTGAGTTAGAAAATAGTTTGAGATAGAAAGAGGATATATACTTTCACTGTTTTTGAAAGTAGTGCGTATTTATTGAGATAAAGTCTAGATTGTTAAAAAACGATCAAGTTAGCTATATTTCTTTTATAGTTTATGGGTTTTGCCCCCTAATTTTGATATTAGATTATTTTTTATTCATTCTCAAGTTTTAGTTGTGGTGTGGAATTTGGTCTTTTTTTCTGTGTATTTTAGTGGAAAGTAGGATAAACCTGTATGGGTGACTCCTTGCTAGATGTCATTCTAAATTGGAACTACCTGAAGTGTGTTTTCACACCGATAACTGGTACCATCTGAAAGAAAACTAAATTAACGGAGTCCTCTCAACCTAATCAGTAGACTAAACGTGGTAATAGCTGCAGATGATGATCAATGGGAAACCTGGCAGACTCTCAAGAATTAAAATGGGGAACTATTGGCTAGAATATGAAGGAAAAATTATAAATATGCAGCACGAGAGATAGGCTATTAATATGTCACCATTCTACCAACACGTACTAAAGGGTATCTGCTAATTATGGGCTAGTGTGTCTCATTTTCCTAATAGAAAACCTATGGATCCATAGTTAAAGAGATATTTCCTGAACAAAATATCTTTGAAGTTGATAATGTTTCCATCAGTGGTGTTGTTACTACAGGTAGGATATGAACTGCTAAGTTAAATTGTTTGGTCAAGGCAATAAAGCAGGATGATTATTTTGCCAGGGCTCTGTCATTTCTGGGTTCTGCCCTAGTCACAGACTAGGCACCAGCACTGGGCTGACTGACATAGGAGTACAAACCTGAGACCGACAGGATGGGCCTTGACTTCTAACCATCAGTATCTTATTCATTTCTAGGCAGGTGGCAGCTATAGTTGCTCTATGTGACTTTCTTGTAACTTTGCATATTTATTTCTCAGTAAAGTTCAGAGTTTGAAGTTTGTGAGAAGTTTCTTATTGTGGTGATAAAATGCATATATACATTTCAACTTGGCATGAGGATCGAAGAGGGCGATACAGCATGCTGAATCATCCTAAAATTTTAATTTGAGATCCTTCAGTTTGGACTCCATTAATTTGTTTAATTTTCAAATAGAATTGGTGAAACATATTGTGGTAGGTGGTCATTGAACATGTGAAATAAAGCCCTTCCACTTCCAAGATAGGCGATCTCATTTGCTTGGAGGAAGAGCTACTTTTCACTTTCCTCAAATTTTTAACATGTTTAGGGGATAAGGAGCTATGGCCAGCTAGTCCTAAATGTTGCAAATTCTCTTGGCGCTTAGAAATCCTGCCGGGTCCTTGTGAGATACAGAAGTGTTGTCAACCAACACGGGACTCTTTCTAGTGAAAACCAAATAATGGTGTGATACTGACCAACTTGTTTGTCAGCCTGAAACACTGTTTATTGACTAGGAATTCACATATTTGCACATTCTCCTCTGTGGGAGACTGTGCTCTGCTTGGCATCACTGTGAACACCCAATACGGGGCTTCATCGTGTACATAATCCTTGCTCAGAAATCAGGCAGAGCCAAGCTGAAGAGCAGGGGGAATGCCAGCATTTGACAAGCCAAGTCCGAGAGGCGGAAACGGGCTGAGAACTTCTTGGGTGCATCACAAATTAGGGACAGAATCAGAATGCGATTCAGAAACACCGAGGTTCCAGTCTGTTGCTTACTCACTATTCAGCCTCCAGTCTATGCTCTATTCTGCTTTCAGTCATGAGTCTCCCTTCAGATTGAAAGACAGATTTTCTTGTGAAAGTTGGTGCATATAATGTAACGGAGAAAGGAGCAGGAGCAAGGATTCAAGTGACTTTTCCAAATCTCGCATTTGGGGACATTGCCAAATTGAGGTAGTAAATATTTTATTAATTACTTCAAATTTGTTTTTTCGTGTTAAAGAGGATATATACTTCCAAAAAATTTTGGCATTATAGTGACATGGGAAAGAGATTAAAAAATAATTCTCCAATCATCCAAATTAAAAAATGAAAAACATTTTGCTGAATTTCCTTCATTGAACACACATACACAATTTTTATTATATGTATTATATCCTAGTTTATCAAACTTCAAACTATAATTTGAAATAAAAAAAAAGAAAACCAATCTAATTCTAGAATATTTAACCAGTTAATTATCGTAAAGATCAGAATTCAGTGGTTAGAATTCTAAAGGACTGGCTTCTCCTCTGAACCTGAACATACAAAATATGACAAAAAATTTATGGTTCACAACCCAGTTCTGTAGGAGTTTAATAAATACTTGTTAACAAATGAACACATGCATATGTATATAGATAATACTGTATTACGTATATGTACTAATACCCATAATTAGCTAAACTGGCAAAAAAGAGATCAGAAAATAATATCAAATCTTCAATGATATTTTACATTTCATAATGTTATATAATAACAATAACCATTTATCCCATACTTAATGTACACAGTATCTCACATGTAAATCCTCTATACAATAACAATCAAGAAAGAGGTGCATAATTATCTCAATAATTATCTTAAAGAGTTGAAGTGAGTTGCAGTTATTCAGGTAATAAATAGCTGAGTTGGAAACAATTTATGTGTAATTCTGAAGTTCTCCTTTCCATCAGTAGAAGGAAGTGATAAAAAAAACTTTGGTTTCTGAATGTCGATATTTTCACAAAATATTAGATGCAATCCAAAGTTTATAGTGGGTGAAATTAAAGTCTCTTACTGGCCAAATTCAATGACCTATCATAATTTATGTAGACTTATTTCTTGATTAATGCACGTGGCAAATATCTTTTACAGAAAGAAACTATTAGTAAAATAAGGATATAATGTTCTGAATGTTGGAAATTTACTTGCTATTAAACTATTCTGGTCTACCTAACACTTAAAAAATAGTTTTATTGAAGAATACATGAAATATAATAAACCTAACATTTTTTTCTCTTTTTTTTATTATTAAATTTGTTGGGGGTGACATTGGTTGGTAACAATTACAGTTTCCAGGTGTACAATTCTACATGACATCATCTATGTATTGCATTATCTGCTCACCACCCAGAGTCAGCTCTCCTTCCATCACCACATATCTGGTGCCCACTCCCACCTCCCCCCCCCACTCTCCTGCCCCTCTCCCCTCTTACCCTCAGGTAACCACTGAACTATTGAGTGTGTCCATAAGTTTTTGTTTCTTTGTTACTTTCAGTTTTATATTTCACCTATAAGTGAGGTCATATGTTTCTTGATTCTTTCAGTCTGACTTATTTCCCTTAAAAAGATGTTTTCAAGGTCCGTTCATGTGGTCACAAATGACTGTATTTCATTTTTTATTATCGCTGAGTAGTATTCCATTGTGTAAATGTACCACAGCTTCTTTATCCAGTCATG
>PVKE010020810.1:0-27142 GCA_004027555.1 Craseonycteris thonglongyai
AAGAATAATTAGTATACTGGAAGGAAAAAAGTAGAGAGAAGGGAACAGAAAGCCTATTTAAACAGTTGATGAGAAATTCCCAAACCTACGGAAGAAACTGGATCATCCAATCCAAGAAGCAAATAGTACACCTAATTACCTCAATCCATAAAGGCCTTCAACTAATAAAAAGTTAATGCCAAGAAAGAATTCTCCAGGAAGCCAGAAAAAATAAAATGATAACCAAAATAGAAAATTTCATTAAATTATCATCAAACTTTTCAGTAGAAACTCTACAGACTAGGAGGGAATGGAATCAATTATTCAAATTATTAAAAGGGAAATTACCATCCAACGCTAACACATCCAGTGAAGTATTCAGTTTGTATTTAATTGTATCTTTGGTCTCCAGAGAATCTGAATTCTGGCCTTAGTCCAAAGAGGTTGCATTCCTGAGAGTTTTACATAAATTTTCTGTCAAGAGGCCACTGGCCATATGGAGGCCAGCCTAAATTTGTATTCATCTTTAAGGCAAATGTTTATTCTGTGACTTTCCTGGAGCCAGTATAATTCTGGTATCTCACTTAGTGCACCAGTTAACCTACATTTCATTTTCAAGTCTCTGAACCACTTCAAGAGTGAGAAGACTTCCTTTAACCCCTACAGCAGAAGAAAACTCAGATACCTATAACTAATTTCTTGAGAAAAAATAAGCAGCCCAATATTTTTGACAAAGTAAACAATTATTTTCATCCAGGAATCACACGGGGCAGAATTTCCGATGTCTTAAAAACAAAACAAAACAAAAAAACTGCTGACCAATATGTACAATGACATTCATCCAATAGTATTTATAATATAATCAAGCCAAAATTGAGGTCTTAAAGATTTGTTTTACTGCGTGCCTGCCAACTTTAAAATACATAACAAATTAATTTGTTATTAAATTTCTATGTTTATGTTCTATGCATAAATCAAATCTTATGACAGAGACCTGAATTCTGAAAACAAATTATCATATTGTTTGATCATTTTCTTGGAAAAGGAAAAAAGGAAAAAAATAAAGTCAAATTTAGGGTTAAGAGCTAGTAATACTTTACCCTTTGTCTTACATAATTGTAAAGTTTTGGAGAATTATTTAACTGTTTTTTATTTAATGTATTCATTATTTTTAGATGTGAATAACAAGTACAAAGATCCCTCTATTTACTGGTCTATTCAAAATAGTAAAACCTTCAGATGTCTATATTGAGAAAGATATCAAAGAGTTTTATAGGTGGGTCAACAAAGGTGTAAAAAATCTTGAAAATACTTGGGCAACACTAGAAAAAAATCAAGCTCCCCAACCCTTGCATTGATAATGAGTCGAGGCATTTTTATTCTCAGTCCAATTTCAGCCACACCATTCAAACAGAGATTGCCTTATAAAAGCAGTAATAATCTGGGAAGTTTTCCAGATTCATTTATAAGAAGGCAAAGAGCTCAATTAGAGATACATGTTGTAGGGCTCTGGTTTTTCATTGTGCCCTGAATCTCTTACGTAAGACTCTTTGTACTCTGTGTGGGAGCAAAGGAGCCTCATTTTGGGTATTTCTTTGTCACTTTAAATGTATTATTCTGTATTGAGTATGCAGGAAACAATCCAAACTCTTCACCAAAGATTCACTCTGTGGAAATGCAACATAGTAACTCAATTTGAGAACAATGTGCTTTGCTTTCTTTCAGATGGAACTGGTCAATGTGTACCTTCTTGTTCCCAAACTTAGAAGGTTTCCCTGACATTTCTAGTTTACATTGTGAAATACACAACAGACATAGTAGGAAATTGAAAAATGTTCCTATATTCATTTGGGATCAAAAATGTCACCACAGCTAAATCTAATTACAACTGTAGATACAATTTTGGGCAAAACAGTAGCTGCTGTATTATCATAACTATGTTTGCTTTCAACGTTTTTGCCAACTATTTCTTTTCTTTTTTTTATAAACATTTTTTTAAATCTGTCAGTGTAATCGAATTTATGTTGTTTGTCTAATTGGATATTAGTCTATTTTTTTCTGGTTTGAAGACAACTTAATGAATTCCCTCACTTAATATTTTATCACTACCGGTATTTTTATAGCATTCCTTATATCTAAGAACAGTGATGAAGTATAGTAGCAACTAAATATGTTTCTGAATTAGTCTGATTGTACTCATAAAATCTTTCATAAATGGTTGTTCAAATAGCTAATAACAGAACAAATGCCGTTTGCAGCCAAGTATCATTCATTCTTTCTTACCATTCATTTATTATATCTTTTAAATCGTTTTGTTGTTGTTGTTTTGCTTTAATCCTGTAGTATCAGGTTCTGTGCTAAATGATCTTATGTTATGTCATTGAATTTTCATGAAAATTAATTTTGCAGATAAATGTAAATAAGTCTTGAAATCATTTTGAGCTACAGATTTAATTAGGTATTACACAACACACATTTCTGAAATCACTGTATCTATGGGTCTATATATAGCATTTAAAAGAAGGTAATTTTATATCATTTTTATGTATTCAGTGAGGAATGTCATAAGTCACAAGAATTCTCATCTGTTTTCTGTTTATTGCATTAAAGATCTCTTGAAGTTAATTAGATCCACATAATATTATTTAGAATCATATATTAATTATTTGAATAATAATAAGATATACTCTAATTAAATTCTTATAATTAGCAATATTTTGGTAGTTCTACATATGCCATATTAGTTCTCTAAAATACTACAATATCTGTGATAGTAAAAATATAGATCAAACCATATGTCCTCAAAGAGAACTGGTCCCTTATTATTTTATAATGCCTCTTTTTATACCTGGTTTCTTTCTTTGTTCTGATCTGCTCTGTCTGAAATTAATATAGCTCCTCCAGCATCTTTTGATTAGCAGTAGCATTATACCTCTATTACAATAGTCACCAAAAACATGTAGGTATATCTCTAACAACATATATGTAGAATTTCTATAGGGTAGATTTTAAAAATATCTGATGAGCATCTACATAAATGGAGTTATTTCAGTTCAGTAGACAAAAAAATAGTATTTTAAATTGACAATTATTTCTAAATTGATTTCTAGATCTAAGAGAATTCCAATGAAAATATAAGTTCTATTATAGATATCTACAAACTAACTCTAAAGTTTATGTGGAAAAATAGAAGCCCCCAAATAGCAAAATAATAGAGAACAGTGTTTGAGAACTAACGTTACTCTATTTCTAGACTTAACTGTAAACCAATTATAGTAAAGCCATCACGGTATTAGTGAAAGAACAGATACACCAATAAAGGAAACATATAATGCGTCCATAAATAGTATCACACAAATATAGGAAACTGTTATTTGACAAAAAAATTATAGACAATTCAAGGGAAAAATTACAGTCATTTCAATAAATTGTAAGAAAAATTAGATGTCATATGACAAAAACTTAATCTAGAAATAAATGACAGATCTTATACCTTTTGCAGACAATAACCTGAAATACATCATAAAACTAAATTTTAGAAAACACTACAAAAGTTCTAGAAAAAAAATCTAGCCAAAAACCTATAAATTTCAGTTTGGTGATGTGTTTTTAGATGTGAAATCAAAGTTATAACTTATGAAAACAAAATTGATTTGACAAATTGAAAATTGCTCTGCTATAGACACAGTTAAAGGCAAAAAATGGACTAATCAGTCATTGGCTGGAAGAAAAGAAGTACAAAACATACAAACTGGTATAAAAATATACAAGATACTCTTAAAACTAAACAATAAAAATAAACAACAAAATTGAAAAAATTTTCTGAACAGATACCTTTCCAGCAAGATACACAGGTGGCCAATAAATATATGTAGATATGCTCAATGTTATGTGCCATTATGGAACTGCACATTAAAGTTACAACAATAAGATACTCTATACACCTATTACATGGCTATAATCCAAAAATCTGATAGAACCAAAGGCTGGCAAGAAATCAAAAAAATAGAAACTTGCCTTCATTCCTGGAAGGAATGAAAAATGATACAAACACTTTGAAAGACAGTTTAGCAGTTTTTTACAAAGCTGAATATAGTATTACCATGTTATTATCCAGTAATCACATTGCTAATTATTCATCAAATTGATTTTAAATCTTATGTCCAAACAAAACTCTGCATATAGATGTTTATAAAAGTTTTATACATAATCAGCAAAACTTGGAAACAAATAAAATGCTCTTCTTATTACGGCTATAAGGTGAAAGGATAAACCAATAGGTGGATGGTTTAACAAATAATGGTATATCTATACATCATAATGTCATTCAGTGAAAAAAAGAAAAAGTGATCAAGCCACCAAAAGTATGCAGGAAGCATAAATGCATCTTGCCCAAGGAAAAAATATGATTCCTATTGCATGTTATTCTGCATAAAACAAATATATACAAACAATAAAAAGATCAGCGGTTACCAGAGGATTGGGGAATGTGGAGAGAATTGACTAAGAGAGGTAGGGGGATTGATAAGGCAGTGAAAATATTCTGTCTGGTATTGTAATCAGGTGTACATGATACTATGTATACCCACTTCTTTACATCCCCAAAGTGAACTGTAATGTATGCCAATATTAGAAAATCATATAGGAGGCTGGAGATCATAAGAAAAAATTCAAATTGTGACAAAAGAATGTAATTGTATTACAAATATATGAAACAATCTTAGTGAAGGTAATGGGTGAACAAACATGCTGGCCTAAAAAACTTTGAAACGAGTGTGATCTATAAGATCAAAGGTCAAAGGAACCACACACAGGACAGTACTATAGTTTTAAAAATTGTTACCTATAGAGACATCAGTTAATTCTGATAATGACATATTCTAGTACACACACACACATGTTATCCATTGGAACTGAACAACTAAGTAAATAAATGACAGGGGGAGGAGGTCAGAGTGACCTATGTGGCCATCGTTTTGAGTTGAAGACATCAGAAAGAATTCATGTGTAGCTTTATATATTTACCTAGAGATATTTATAGATATGTAAATATACATGTGTTAGTACAGACACACATACGTCTCTTAGCTCTATCAGAAGAGAGAACCTAAACCAACCAGCACTCAGATCTTGGCCTTGACTACCAGTCTCCAATAAAGGGAACCTACACACGCACGCGCGCGCACACACACACACACACACACACACACACACACACACACACACAGACAGATGGAATTGTCAAAAGAACACAGGAGCCAACTGAAAGGACTCCCATTGGCCACAACTAGAACTTGAAGAATAAAACAGTTTTGGACTCTGACCCAACTTGAAAATAAATATCTGTTTATCCACACTGATATAAAGAAATTATTAAATACATTATTTTAAATGAGATGAGAGACAAATCTTCCATGTTGAAGAATTCCAGATAATTTATTTAGATCTGCCTTTAAGGAGTAGAAGCTTAATTCCACACTCTGCAAATGCAAATTGTGCACTGTGACTCCATTTCAGAGAGTACTGTATGGAAATTTAGGGAAAATGACTAACTCTGTAGTGGAGAAAACTGGTAAACACTATCGCAGCTAGGTGATGAAAGTTGACATTGGTGATAATTATGTTGCTAGTTTAGAACTTTGATATGATGTGATGATAATGATATTTTATGTCTCTGGTCTTCCTCCTCCTGAGAAATATATCAGGAAAACCCATTTCAGGGACATTTCAACAAAATACTTGTCTAGTACTTCTCAAAACTGTAAATGTCATCAAACAAGGAAAGTCTGAAAGATTGTCATAGCCCAAAGGAATCTAAGAAGTCATGTTGAATAAATATAATGTGATATCCTGAATGTTAACCTAAAACATTAAAAAAGGACATTTGGCTAAAACTGTAATATATGGACTCCAGTTAATTATAATGTACCCAAATTTGTTTGTTAATTGTAACTCATGTACCGTAGTCATATATCATGTGAAAAATATACATAATTAGGTGTGAATATTTCAGAACTCTATTATTTTATTAACTTTTCGACAAATTAAACACCATTCTAACAAAAAAGTCGACATACTGTATTTTCCGGCGTATAAGACGACCGGGCGTATAAGACGACCCCCTAATTTTACAGTTAAAACATAGGTTTAGGCCTATAGTCGCTGTATAAGACGACCCCCCATTTCCGAGGCTGTAGTCTTATGCAGCGAATATAGGTCTAAACCTATGTTTTAACTGTAAAATTAGGGGGTCGTCTTATACGCCCGGTCGTCTTATACGCCGGAAAATACGGTAATAAAAAAACATGTAAAAATTATTATTTTGAAAGAGTAAGAGCATACTCATGTATATGACATTTAATTCCAATTCCTATTAAGCTTAAAAAGGACATGTATAAATAAATAAATCTACTTATCATCCCTCCTTTTTATTTAAAAGCAATTGAAACAACTGAATTTTCCCTTAATATTTTTGCACAGAAACATAATGTAATATTGATGTAAAATTTACATTATTGAAGTGTCTCATTGAATTAGTTTATCAGCTTGGAAAGGCTTTCTGAAAATATTAACAGTAACTTACCCAAACCATTTAGCATCTAAAAACCTGTTTAGATAGCAAGTCTAAAAGTATTATTATATGCTCTTTATTTTTGCATGTATTAAATTCACTTATAGTCACTAAGCAGTAAGAAAATTACGTAGTTCCATTTAGAATTGCCATGTTGCCCATATTTCATGGATATAGATGAAAAGTTTGGGGTCTCTAGTCTTTCACATTAGCCAACAAACCTGGAGTAACACAGGGTCAAGATAAGAAAATGTAGACATCATTTGCTGATTTCCTTTTTGTATGTAAGAATGTTTTGAAATATAAATTATATAAGAGCATGAAATGAATTCTGCCTAAGTAAATGTTTTAATTGTTTACTTATTCATTGAAACTATTTGGGAGTCATTTTCTCTTTAAACAATGCTCTATAATAGAAAAGTAAAATAAAACATTTAAAATTTGTTTTGCAAGGCTCCTAAAACGAATGGAAAGAGAAAGAAAATGTGAATAATTATCAGATGTGTAATGGCTGGAGAAACAAATAAAACATCCAAATGTTTAAATTATTTCAGAGCTTGATTAACCACTCAAATTATATAATTGTTTTGACCCTTGCCTTATTCTATTAGTTATAATATATGCATGTACCACACATACACATACACACAAAAACAAATACATGCTCATTATAAACAGAAAGTGAACTAATTTTCGAGTAACTGAGAATAACTGAATTTGAAAATGCAACATCTAATGATGTTTGTAATAATTCAGTACTAAATGTATTTATGGAGCGTTTTTTAAATCATCCAATACATCTTCTGATGAGAGGGTAAAACAATACGTAGATACACTATTTCTGATATTTTGAAGCAACTGACAAATGCATAGAAAGGCTGCACTAATGTTATTACTCTAAATAGGTGCTTTACTAAGAATTACAGCAATCAAAGCTTCCAATTTAATTAAGTTTATAATACCTTAGCTGTAAATAAGTTGAAATGCTCCAAGCAGTATAGCTTCAAAAGAGATTCCATCATTATGGATATAATTAAAATTTAAATATATGCAAGAGTTGATGGGAAATTTTTTCTCCACAATTTTATATTAAAGAGACAACCACTTATTTCATAAATATATTCATCCTGTTAAGTAATAGAAGGCTATAAAACATAAGTAGGTGCCCAAGAGCTGCTTAGAAGCTAACAGTATTATAAAACTGGCAATTACTTCCATAAATTACCTAAAACAGAAAATCCCAAAGAAATAATGCTATTAATTTTATGATGGGTTTGCTGGATAATCATAATTAATTGGTGTTAAATATGCATTTAGTTTCTTTTAGTTACTCAATCTAGTGAAAAATGTCACATAAATTTACATGAGAAAATTTAAATGAGCAAAGTTAATGTATTTATTTCTGGAATGTATGTCCTAAAAGTTCATTTTTACCAAAAAGAAAAAAAAAAATATATATATATATATATATATATATATATATATATATATATATATATATATATATATATATGTTTTATCATTTACTTTTTTTTATTCACCAAACATGGTGGAAATTGCATACATCATATACTTTAGACAGGGACTATTGAACGAAGGTTCAACCTACCATTTAAGTTTCAATGTTAATAGCTCTTTCTTTCTTTTGAATGCTATGTTATATAATAATATTTACTGTATTTCTTATTGAAATAAATAAAATACCTTTTGACTTTAAACATTCTAAAGTTAGCTGGTTAGGTATGTGTTTTTCTCACAATATATTCTAGTTCAGTGGTTCTCAAAGTGTGGTTTGTGGCAAATAACATCTTACTATTGGAATAAATATACTTGACACCAGGAACCCCTTGAAAGGAGTTTTAATTTTCTCTGTCTTTTCTTGTTTCTTATGGTAGATACCTAGGCATCTGATTTGAGATCTTTCTTCTTTTTAATATTATTATTTATTGCTATAAAATTTCCTCCATGTACCCTACTAGCTATATCCCCAAGAATTTAAGATGTTGTATTTTCATTTTTCCTAAGACTTTCTCATTCACCTTTTAATTCCTTTTTTAGATTGTGCCATTTTAAAGTATGTTTTCAATGTGATAATTTTGGGTCAGTTTCTATCGATTGATCTCTCTCCTCATTAAGAGGTGGGGTGTATTTTCTGGTTTTTGGTATAACCCTTTGAGTTTGGAGAGGACGCCTTACATCATAATTAATAATTTGTGGGGTGCTGGTTATTTTTATATTGTACATCATCAGTTTTTGACGTGCTTTCATTCCACGCAGTTGGGTGGGGCTTCGCAGGGCAGGAACCGGGCTGGGGGCCTCCCTCATGGGAAGCGCACCCCAGTTCGGCATATGGGTTTGCATTTGCCAGAGCCGGTATTTGATCCTTGATCCTCGGGGCTGCAAAGTGAGTGCTTAACCCACTAAGCTATCCTGCCTTCCCCAGTTTTGTGTTTTGTTTTGTTTGTTGTTTTTTTTAATTAAAGAGTGTAAAAAAATTTTGCTTATCATTGTTCTGGGAGAAAAACATATTTTTTAAAGATGTATTTATTTATTTATTTTATTGGTTTTTGACAGAGAGCGAGATAGACAGGGAGAGACAGAGAGAAGGGGGAGTGCCTAGAGCAGTCTTCATAGTTGGCAACATTAGTTTTCCATATAGTTTCACTCCACAGGTGGGCATGGGCTGTGCAGGGAAGGAACTGGGCCAGAAACTGGGCCAGGAGCCTCCCACATAGGCCCTGGCAAGAACTGAAGTGGGGGCACACCCCAGTTCAGCATATGGGTCTGCCTGGGTCGGAGCCAGGATTCGATCCCTGGTCTCCGGGGCTGCAAAGCGAGCACTTAACCCTCTGAGTCATCCCAGCTTCCCCCAAAACACGTTTTTTAATCTGTTAGCTTTGTTAGTATAATGGCCTTAATTTTTTATGAGTTCATTAATAAGTATTTTTACTACAATGTTCTAATTTATAATATAGTAGCTATTAATGCCTATAAACCAAATAAACAACATCTCATTAAGTTCCAAGTCTTTCAAGATGTTAGACATTCCTAAAATCAAGATTTTCAGATTTGTTGATCTATTTAATTTCCTTAGGCTTAATTATCATCATTTTTATTCTTTTGTAGGAAACCAATGACACTTTTCTGTATTGCTATTTTTTGTTCTCTGTGTAAATATGTTAACCATTAGGTTAAACTAAAAATTTTAGATAAAAATTGAGTTAGTCCCCATATTTGAAGATATTAACCTATTATTTAAGTCAGTGATTCAACAAAAAGTCTGAAAATTGTGTAAGAATAACATTTGTATAATTTCTTCTTTGGTATACTCTAATGACTTCTTGTCAACTAGGACATGTGCATCAGATGAGTGTGTTGTAAGAAGGTTGTAAAATGAATACCATTATACCTACCCCCAAAACTCAAGATTTTGTGTGCATTTGAGTTGCCAGTCATAGAGTTCTGTACATGACATCCCAATCTAACATTGTGTCTCTGTTTCTGAGATTTATATATAACATTAAAAAGGGGAAATCCACTCACAGAAAAATGTTCAAGGATCTGCACAAAGATCTTAAAAGCTCTGAAAATAGACTATAGAACCAGGACTGTATTCTCATTCCCAGGAGCATTGCAATTCATCATGCCCTAGCTGTCTTCTTCAGCAGAGAAATATATACGTTTCACCTTGGAGGAATTAGCTGAGCAGCTTTCTGGGCATTTGTAATATGTGCATGCATTCTGATCCTACTATTTTATTAGTGTGAATCATGAGCAATCAGCTCTTCACTTTATTTCTCAGTCTTCTACAGCTTCCACTCAAAAAAGACCTTTAAAAGTCACCTGGAAAAAAAATAAAAAAGCTGTGGGTCCTTGGAGACTAGTATATCGCTGCTCCTTTCCTGGTTTGTTACAATGTTAAAATCTTTTCCTGATGAGCCTAAAGCTCTCTATAGAAATTTTTTTTTCTTTCTTAAACGTCTTCCATCAGAATGAGGATTTAGGTTGTATTTAATTCAAAATCTTGCCAAAGTGGACACCATTTAAAATTTTTTAAATTGATTGGCCTCATAATAAATTTCTATAATGTAATTGTATATGATAAAATCATTTTTATCTGGTAAAAGTGGTCCTGATTTATTTGCTTTACAAAAAGATTATAGTTATATATTTTTTCTTACTATTACAATCTTAGAAACACACAAAAATTCCATTTCCTAATTGTTAAATATTTGTTGCAATGGAAATTTAAATGTGTGACTATAGAAATGTCAATTAATTTAAGCAACAATTTTCAATTTCTATATATAAATTAATATATACAGTAAATAATAGAAGAAAATACTAAATAGTTGGTAACTTAAAATAGTTTATTTATAAGTTCTATGTGGTTATTATATACAAATTTATTTGAAGGGTGTGTGTGTTTGTGTGTTTTTGTGTAGGTGCTTATATTCATTCATCTCAAGTTACATAAAATGACAGAAATTAAGTATTAAAAAACTTGAATTCTTTGTATTACTAACCAAAGTATACTATAAATAATATACAAATGAATTTTTGATTGTAAGATTGAAAGACATATTAATACATTTTAATTTTATTCAAATTTTCTAACCATAAACTTGAAGATTTCATATATGAATAGATAAGAACAACTGTTCATTTCCAAAATTTCAGAATTTTCATACATTTGGAATGGTTTGATTAAATGTACATTACTTTCACTAGGAAAGGACAAGAACATAAAAAACAGTTAAAGCTAATAACATTCTTGTCTGTTATGAAAAACTATCTATATTTTTTTAATCAAAAATGTACACAAACATAATACCTTTTTAAATAGCATCCCTTCCAACATTGCAAAATATATGATATAAAACTCTCCCAAGACAAGTGCCAAAAAAAGACAGTAAACATCTGTTTCATTGCACAGATATAAAAAATAAAAGTTCAGACATGATTTAAAAAATTAGAAGTAAAAATGAGAACAGTGAACATATGCAAAATTACATATAATTTTCATAGAACAAGAACAGTTCAGCAAAGCAATGCGCAAAAGATAATGACTACATATTTCTCAGTATTGATGAACAACAAAAATTATTTGATACTGAAATATGACACACTTACACAGGATAAATAAAATATATCTCACAAACACATAATGATGTACATGTAAAAAATCAAGAATTTAAAGTCAAACTATATGTTACTTGTCAATTTTTTAACAAAGGAAATAAAATTAGAATAACATAATTTTACATAAGCAAAATTATACAAAATATTTCAAAATAATGGTATATCATCAAATATTGAGAAAAAAATTTTGTCTACCTAATTACATTTATGTTTAAATTTAAATCTATACCAACTTCCATTCTCCTTTTTCATTATCTAGAAGAAATTGTCTTAACTTCGATGCCAATGGTATATATTTTTGCTATATATATATGTGCACCCCAAAAATATTTTGTTCCTTCATGCACTTTTTGTATTTTTATTATTTATTCTTAAGATAAAAATCTATCTCATCTATAAATAAACACATACTATTTATATGTTAATATAGTATTTTTTTCCTATATTTATTAGCATCATCAAAGTGTTAAAAATTTTATAAATAAACTTCTAACAAATTTTTGGTGGATTTATTCCCAAGTACCTCATAGTTTTGTTGCTTTCTGGAATGGTATCTTAAGTACAAAGTCCCTTTTGAGTTTCCTCATACAGCACTCAGAGAAAGCATTTATGTTCATGTATTATATTTCACTGATGGTTTTGGATACATAGGGTTTCCAATATTAAAATTCTTAAAACTGAAACTATTATGTATTCCTTTGGCCATCTTGCCTGAAGTATCTTCTTTGAAATAATTTTTTCTCTTAAATGATAATTGGCATTTAGAAAATCCCATAAGAAATATAAAGAATGTGGCAGCAAAGGCTATTGCTATAATAGAAATACTACTTATGTGTAAGAAGGCGTTATTTTTTCTCAAAGTTCATTATTTAGGAAAAGGATTAATATGAATTCCTAGTGTATAGGGATAACATATGTAGATTAGAGGAGGAATAAAAATGTATAATGTTATTTCCATGGACAATTTTGAGGAAAAAATAATTTAAATTATTGAGACTATGGCATGAAATAACACCTTCTAAATGATATATTTATTTATATTTTTAAGTACTTTTTTTTATTTTTATTGATATTGACAGAGAGAGGGAACTGAACTGGGAGCACTCCCCAGTTTAACACAGGGGTCCGCCCGGGCCGATGCCAGGGCCGGGGCCGGGATTCGATCCTCAGTCCCCGGCGCTACAAAGTGAGTGCTTAACCCACTGAGCCATCCCGGCTTCCCCTACTTTTTTAATTTTTTGATCAGATAATTTATAGACAGAGATTTAATAATATAATTAAAAATGATCAGCCTTTCTGTTCACCTGGAAATTTTGAATTTGTGGACCTACATATTCTGAACAAGAAAGTAAATCTACTAAGCTCTAAAATATTCTATTTCTACAAGTCTTTTCTCAGACCACAATATAATTAAATTAGAAATCAGTAATAAAGTATCTCTAAAAAGTCCAGAAATATTTGGAAACTAACATACTGCCTGGTTTGAAAAGACCACTACATGGAGGTCAGTCATTGCCGTCCCCTGAGATTTGAAGCCACTACCTTATGTGGCTGAGTCCTAATCTCAGCTGAAACCTAAAGTATGTTGCCTTCCTGTAGTGCTGTTTTTTTCCTCAATTAACTAGATTTAGAAAACACAAAACTCTTGCATTATATTCTTTTTTGTTTTTTTTTGTTTTTTCCCAAAAGGGCCTTCTGAAGAGCTTTTGTGGTACCGTAGGTAGATCAATTCTGGTTTTCCCTGTTCTATTTAGTAGTACCCATCTATATTCTGTTTTGCTAAACTTATTATAATATTAATATCCACAAAGAAAAATCTGTTTTTCTTTGGTGCTTAAGCATTTGCAATCTGCAATCTGAATCCCCATTACTCAACCTACAATTTCATACATATTTAAGTGTTATTATACAGATGGTAGCACAGTCTCACACACTTGAAATTGTAAACTATTGATGACTTTTGGAGAAGGGCCTCAGAGACTTCATAACAGTATACTTCACTTTTCTGCAGCTGGTTCCATTCATATATTTTTTAATATCTCTTGGTGGTAACCCACCTATATTTTAAACCTTCATTTCCAATTCAGTCTCTGACACTAGAAGCCATCCTCAGCAATTATTTTGGGTGTAAGTTCTACAATGCTGAATGGCCCCAATGTATGTGACCTGTCTCTCAGAATCATTCTTATCTGACACTATATCTCAGACATCTGAAATATCCTAGCCTATTAATTTGATGCTGGTTTATATAATAACTCAGGGACCATTTCATTGCTGCAGCATCAATAAGAACCAACTAGAACATACACACTCTTGAAAGGTTAGAGAATATTGATAGTACTTACTATTTGTGTAAAACAAAGATTGAAAATGCAATCTCAATATCAAAATGGTTTCCAATAGTTACCTTTAAATATGAGGTGACATTAAAAATGAGTTGTGTATTAGAGCTGTTCTTTTAAAAATAAGCATGGAAAAGCTGCATATAGGATACCTCAATTAGTTAGATAATTATTAGTTCAAGATGCACACAGTGCTGCACATAAACTCATACACATTTCTACCTATGCCTGAAATGTAACTCAGAATGCTACTTATGGTCACTCTTTAATGATTAAGTGTCTAGAGTCGATGATTATATTTTTTTCACAAAGCCTGTGTTTCTTCCATCATCACTGCTTATTCTAAGGTAGACAAGGGAGATGATTAAGAATAAAGTATATTGCCTTGCATTCTAATGTAGGGACAAGAGAGGTGAAGTTTTCTCTCCAATGTCCATTGCTTCATGCTTTTTGCCAAATGACATTATAGTCTTCCCTAAATTCAAGGAGATATTTCTTTTCCACCCATTGACTCTGAGCTTAGTCTTTGCTTTTGCTTTAACCAGGAATGTAATTAAGAGATGGAAGGAATGCTGGGCCAATCTCACAATCTCATCCCTGCACCTCAAGGATTATTGCATGCTGTTTTTAATGTTTTTTTGGTTTTGTTTTGTTTTTTATTGCTCTCTCTGCATTTTTATCATTTGTATCAAATATATATATAAACTTGTTCACTGTTCCAGAAGAAGATTAAACAATTCCTGGAAAACAAATACATCTGGATCTAACCACTGCTTAAATATGGGGAAAAAATATTTTGTGTGCCACTAAGTTTCTGTGAATTTTTTAAATTTTATTTTTATTTATTTTTTTGACAGAGAGAGAGAGAGAGAGAGAGAGAGAGAGAGAGAGAGAGAGAGAGATACAGAGACAGAGAGAGAACTGAACTGGGGGAACTCCCCAGTTCAGCAGTTCAGCATATGGGTCCGCATGGGCTGGGGCCAGGATTCAATCCTCGGTCCCCAGAGCTGCAAAGTGAGCGCTTAACCTATTGAACCATCCTGGCTTCCCCTTTTTATTTTATTTTATCTTTATTTATTGATTTTTTTGACAGAGAGAGAGAGAGAGAGTCTGTGACTTTTTTAATTAGCAATTTTGTGTTAAAACTTTGACTGCAAACAACATAGCCCCTTTTCGTTGAGTTTTCTCATACAACCCTCAAGAAAAGCATTAATGTGTATGTATCCGATTTCATTGAAGGTTTTGGATATGCATAATTTCCAATAGCAAAACCCTGAAAACTGAAACTATTATGTAGTTCTTCAGCCATCTCGCCATGAGGACGTCCTTATTACCCATTTCCCCAGCTTTCCACCTCCTGACATTGCTCTGTTGTTGTACAAGAGATTAAACTGTCTCTACTTTCTCCAGTTCTCTGTGGCTCTGGCTGCTGTCTTTATCTCATCACATAGATGAATTAACTCCCCTCCTCTTTATTGCTCAGGTCTGGGTTTACTTTGCATATAGAAAGGATCTTTAATGCAAATTGCTGAGCAGAATCACTCAATCATTGTCTCATTACTTTACAACTAAAAGAACTGGCAATGTTTGAAAATACTGATTTATCCCTTCTTTCTTTCCAGGTTCTTGTAGATAAGAGTGAGCAAAAGACATTTTTATTTTTCTACTGTTATGAAATTATGGATTATCTTAGAAGTAGGATCACCTAATATGAATTAGATGTTACTTGTTAGAGACTAGAAACAGATTACTCTTTGGTCCACACTAAAGTACGAACTAATAATGGACATGTTGCAATGATTTCTATGTTTCCCATAGATTCAAAACATATCTATGCTTTTTATTCTGATTGTAGCTAATAGAACTATCAGCCACTATACTTCAACCTTTATTTATTTTAACAAACAAATTATTTCTATTTATTCAATAAGAACCTGGAAATATTTTTCTTTCTCTTTTAGATATGTTTTAATAGTGATATCTGAAACTACAAATTCTTTTGCAGAAGTGGGCAGTGTGGTTAACATATTACAATAGGTTACTTATTTTTGAGAGGGCAAATACGTCAGTCCCTCTCATCGAGATAGGCAATATTACACTTCATAACAAGTAAAACTTCTTGTAGATAGATACTAAATCTCATGCCTTAAAGCATTACCAAATACAAAATGGGTAGAATCAATGGCCTGGTGACTAGAGAAATTCATCTATACCAGATGGTGACATATTAGTTACCCTTCAGAGTATCTTTGTAGGAATTTTCTGCATTAAATGGAGATGAGAGAAGAAAATTTTTTTTTATAATTTAATTTAATTTTATTTTATTTTTTGACAGAGAGAGAGAGAGAGAGATACAGAGACAGAGACAGAGAGAGAACTGGTCCTCGGTCCTCAGCGCTACAAAGTGAGCGCTTAACCCACTGAGCCATCCCGACTTCCCCAAGAAAATATTTTATTTATCTTCACTGAACTGCTAGATTACACCTCTGGGTTTGTCCATGGTCAAAGGGCTAAATCTAGAAGAGATTAAAATTAACATTCTATAAAGAAGCAGGAAAAAAGAGGAAAGAGTAATTTGGGATGTAATTTCCATGTGTGAATTGGGTTAAAACCACAAACTTGCAGTAACACATGAATTTAGGACCAATGTATTTCCCTTTTTGCCCAAGCTAATTTCAGCTGGGTTTCTGTCCTCAAGTCAATAGCCATTTTGAATGTCATGTTGTATAAATGATTTGCAATTTTTAAAATAGTGGTCATTTATATACTTCATTCTTTTGCTAGATATACTTTGAATTACCCAATCAAATTACAAACATAAACTTGAATTTTTAATATAGAGGTTAACTATTAATAGCATATTTTTCTACTATACATTCTATGTTTCTCCTCAATGAAGGATATATTCTGCTTATGAAATTAAATATTTTCTAGTATGTCTCAAATATATAACCTTTGTGAAATCAATATGGTAATAATGCAAGCATTTAAAAATGCTTTAAGATTTTTAATGGTATCACTGCCCTATATATTTCACTGTTTCATATGTATATATAGAATCACTTGGGTGTATAATTTTAAGTGTCACTAAATATGCCTGGTGTTTATATAGCTATATTTTGGAAAATTTGATAAAAATTATGACAATATAGTATTCATAGGTACTCTATACAACAAATCCTCAGTCAATATAATCACTTCTCCTTGTAAGCCTGGGGATAAAGACAGGACTTGCAGTGCACAAAAGGTATAGTATCAAACTATTGAGTCAATGAAACAACAACAAGTATTTTATTTCTGTGATTTAAAAGAACTGTTGGATTAAGTGATATACAGAATATGATCAACTTTTAGCTTTGTGACTATTAATGCCAATAATATATTTTCAGTAATATTCCCATTGCTCACATAGAATTAACTTACACACAAACACACACACACTCACACACATACACACACATAAAAACACAATGAATTGAACATAAAAGAAAAAATAGTTGTGTAGAGTTCTTTGAATATTTTTACAAAACCTACAAATGAAAAAACAAACCTTCTTGAATTATAAATTATAAAAATATTAGTTTTAATTCTTTTAGAAATATTAAATATTTCTTTATTTTAAACTCTTTAAAATAGAGGTTACTATTGCAGAAGACTAAAGGGTGACTTGAATGTCTGAAGAAATCTAGAGTCAAGTCTTGTGTCTGTGTACTTATAGAGCTGAACCATAATTAAATCTGTATGGCTATATAGTGAGATCTACAGCAAAAGCATTCTCTCTTATTAAGATAACATTGTAATTCCTATCATTTTGTTAAAATCTTCAGATAATGATCTTATCACTTGGCAGATGGTTGTGATGTCTTTATTGTACTTTTGGTAATGACATAGAGTCAAACAAGCCTCCTCGTTTTTTTTCTGTAACAGTTTACAAGTTATTTGCCAGTGAATGGAACCAGAAAGATACTCCACTGGTAATCTATTTGCCTAACGGTTTTCTTTTGTTTTTCTATTGTTATATTTATTAGGGTTGCATTGTTTAGTAAAAATTATAGGTTCCAAGTATACAACTCTTTCCATCACCATATACCGGTATTTAGTTCCCACTTCCCCCTCGTGTACTCCCCTCCTTCCTTATCCTCAGACAACCACCAAACTATTGACTATGTTCATGAGATTTGGTCTTCGTTGCTTTGTTTTATATTTCATATATGTAGCTCTCAGTCTTTCAAAAATATGAATTAATCTACAACACAAAAAATCAAGATATTTTACGTAAAAACACACATTTCTGTTTCTTTCAAAAGTACACATACATGATGGAAAGGGCTTCTATTTTCAGAGAGTAACCATGCACTTGAGCAGAGCAGTTGCTCATGAGAGACACTCATGGAACCACAAGGGCAGAGTTGGTACCTAAACGTTGTAAACACTACTCATAAGTTTAAAATAAGAAAAGTTAATTTGGAGTCTCTGCTCCAGGAAGCTGTGAATTCCTGTATTTGCCTGTTTATCTGTCCAATCTTGGGGATAGCAGTGTGCCTAGCTTTCTTTTCTTCTCTTATGGGTCTAAGATTGTATTTCTGTTCTGTTTTATGACAGTGAATTCTAAAGATTGGTTAAATACATTCTTTTCTGTGTACTGTAAATTCTCTGGTCTTAAAAATAGTTCCTTGCATTATTGGGTTGCATCTACCTACAAAAGATAGTTTTTCATCTTTTCAAGTTTAATAATAAAATATATACCCTTAGCTTCTCAAAAAAATCTTCAGATATGTATTTTGATTTATTTCCAGAATAAGTAAAGTGATTTTTACATTCCTTCAACTCACCCAAAAGCCAAAATAATGAAATCATTAACATTGTCCCTTTACCAGTCCTACATTTTTTCCCCCCTAAATTAGAGCTGCAATAGAGGAGAGGAAATAAACCGATTAACAAAATACAAGGAAGAAATATAGGGCTTGAATTTTATTTCCTGTATTTATATTTTCTAAGAAAATATGAATAAAATTCTCTAAGATTCTCATCATCTTATATATAAATGAAAATAAATACATTAATTCTGCTTCATTGCAATTTAGAAGCCATGATGTGTCAAGTAAATATAAGGCACGGTTACTATTATGCATCTTGTTAAAATCAAATATTACTGCTATGTTGTTTTGTCTTTATTTTTATAAATAAGTATAGGAGAGTTTTCTAAAAAAGTTTTAAAGAAATGACAATACATTTGCAAATGTAGTTTCACTTAACTATATCTACAAGTAAGCTTGTGTTTAATAGCATATTATCTTTAATATACAACCCTGTATTTTAGATAAAAAGGCTATACTTTTCACTAGTAAAAAAAATGTCACAAAAGCAATCACATGAATTTGGTGACTTTTAAGCACTGACTAGAAACTAGCTATCTCTTTTTTTAGAATGTTAGAAGTACCTATTTGCTTTTAATTATTAGAACCATTCAAGTAACTATTAAAGCCTTTGGAGCAGTCTCCTTCCAAATAGATAGTCATAGTGATATTATTGTCAGGAAAGGGAATTCAAATTCCATTATCTTCCATTATCTTCAGAGGCATTTTACTTCTGCTAGCTTTAATTAAGTTAAAATCTGTTTCACTTGCATTACTGATTAAAACTAATTAAGTTTGTTGTATAATCCTATCTAGAAAGTCTTCTGTTGCTTAAACTGGTTTACTTCCAAATGGAGTTGTTTGGGAGGGGGAGCCTCTACAATATGAGGAACAGATTTTTTTTTCAGCAGAATTATTAATACTATTCTCTGGATTTAGCCCAGTTGGAAAGATGTTTCATATTCAAATCCTAGAGAAAATGATTTTGCATGTCTAGGCAGCGAGAATCATTTGTGAGTGATAAAACTTAACCTTTGCAATTTAATAAAAAAAAATGACAAAACCAAAAAGCACCAGTTTTTGAGTATTTCAGGTCAGAGCCTAAAGATTGACCTGATTTATCATTAATTACTTTATTATTTAAAATACATATTGTTATTTAGAACCAAGTACTAACAAGTGCTTAAGAACCTTAAATTGCAGAATATGAAAAAGATATTAAATATTTTATACAATATTTATCATAAATATTTCTGTAACTAAACTCTGTATGAACCGAGAAAGAAAAAAAATTATTCTGAGTTATAAAAAATAAGACCTCAGAGCCAACAAATGCTCTTCCAAATTTACGATTGATGCTGTTTTATAAATTTTTCAACTCATGCAGCTCAACCATTGTACTGTAGCCAAATCTCTCAGGAGCTTTTTAAAATCTTCTGTATCCACTGAGAAGATGGCAAGAGTATAATCCTCAAAGCAGAAGAGAGCTAAGATAAACACAAGTCCCCAACTCACCAGTCACATTTCACAGTAGGCTGAAATCAACATATAGTCACACTTGGGCTTCTATTACTTTCAGTTCTGTCCAAGAGCCATCATGCCTCTGGCAGACAATATAATTCGAAAATAGTCAAGGGGGAAAAAGTAGATCTAGCTCAGATCTTTTTAAGATAACACTAATTTGACTTCCCTTTCACAGCTATGGTGATATGAATTTTTCTTTTTTTTTAAGATATCATGGTATCATGGTAGTTTGTTACTGAACACTCATTTTTTGTGCCCATAAATGACCATGGCTTATCGTCATTCAGGACTTTACTGAGAGATGAATGTGAATATTGTTCAGGCTTATTAACCAGTTATGGTTGTATAGCTAATTACACAGTTTACATACTGGTAATAAAAATAGAGTGTTATTGAATTTCTACAGCCACATTGATTTTGATCATAACAAAACTGTTTCTTTAGTTTAAATATACTCTGCCAAAGAAAGTTTTATTAATCATGTTGATATGAACATGAAAGATATGTGATAGAGAAATTAATGAATGGATTTACCATGTTAAAAAAAAGTATTCAATTTGAAAAAAAACAGTCATTCTTTTGCTTTAAAATGTTTATAGTCTTGCATTTGGAGAAGTTTTATTTTTATTTTCATTGTATTTGACAGAGAGAGAGAGAGAGAGAGAGAGAGAGAGAGAGAGAGATACAGATACAGGGACAGAGAGAGAACTGAACTGGGGGTACTCCCCAGTTCAGCATATGGGTCTGCATGGGCTGGGGCCGGGAAGTGATCCTTGGTCTTCTGCGCTGCAAAGTGAGCACTTACCCCACTGAGCCATCCCGGTTTCCCCTGGGGAAGTTTTATATGATTCTTTTAATGTCTGTGTTGGTGATTGGTCTATTTAGATTATTCAGTTCTTCATGGTTCAATCTAGGTACTAGACTATACGTTTCTAGACACTTGTCCATCTTCTAGGTTGTTATATTTGGGGGCATATAGCCCTTCATAGTATTCTCATATGATCCTGTGTATTTCTGTGGTATCATTTGTAATTTTTGCTCTTTCATTTCAAGATTTGGTTATTTGTATTTTTTCTTTTTTCTCCCTTGGTGAGCCTAACCAAGGGTTTGTCAATATTATTAATTTTTTTAAAGAACCAGTTTTTGCTGCATTAATTATTATTTTTATTTATTGTTTTTCTGTTCTCCTTTTCATGTAGTTGTGCCTTAATTTTTATTATTTCCTTTCTTTTGATGACTGGTGTTTTTTCTTTGTTGTTGTTGTTGTTCTTCTTCTTCTTCTAGTTCTTTGACATCCAATACTAGGTTGTTTAAGTGTAATTTTACTTATATCTTGAGCTGGGACTAGTGATATAAATGTCTTCCTTATTGGTGCTTTCACTTAATCCCAATAATTTTAATATGCTGTGTTTTCATCATTGTTAGTTTCTACATATTTTTTAATCTTTTATTTCTTATTTGATCAAGTCACTTTTTAACCCTTTTACTGCGATGGGCCAATATATTGGTTTTTGCATCTCAGGAAAAAAGTGCGGTGTGCCGATATATCGGCTCATATGTAGACCACTAAATTACCCTTCACATTTCTTGCTAGTACCGCTGGCAGAAGGTAGCACTAAGAAGATTAATAAGATGGTTTTTCCTGCTTTCTTTTTGCAGTTGATCTCCAATTTTAAAGCTTTATAGTAGGGAGAATATACATGGTATGATTTCAATCTTCTTAAATAAGAATGTGCAGTCTTGTGTTGTAGAATAAAATGTTCTGTGTCAATTGCATCCAATTGTTGTGCAAATTTTACCAGGTATTCAAAGAGGCATTAACATTTATCCTAGTCAAACTCTTCTAAAATATTGAAGAGAAGGCCATACTTCTCAGCTCATTCTATGAGGCCAACATTTCCTTAATACCAAAGCTTCATAAGGGCACCACAGAAAAAGAAAACTATAGACCAGGGGTGGCCAACAAGTCGATCGTGATCTACCGGTCGATTGCGAGGCCAATTTTGGTCGATCATCGATCGCTCGCAATGTCTGGGGTGGAATTCCGTGTACCATGGACTTTGAAGCGATTGTAGCTCTTATAACTCGAGCGGTGCCACTGCGGCACCCGGCTGATTTGAAGCAGCAACTCGAGCGGCGCCAATACAGCGCCCGGCTGATTTGAAGTGTCAAATCATAACATACAATCCTAAGAAACCGACAAAATGGGGTATCAGAGTCTATACTCTAGCTCAGGGGTGGCCAACAAGTCGATCGTGACACACTTTTACGATAAAAAGTAGATCTTATATACAGAAAAGTTGGCCATCCCTGCTATAGACCAATATTTCTGACGAATACACCCTAAACAAAATGCTAGCAAATAGAATACAACAATGCATTAAAAAGAGTATATATCATAATTAAGTGGGATTCATCCCAGGGGCACAAGGATGGTTCAACATATGCAAATCAATCAATGTGATACACCACATAAACAAAATACAAAGATAATAACCATATGATTATATTAATTGATGCATAAAAAGCATTCAACAACATACAACATTCATATATGATCAAAACATTTAATAAAATGGATATAGAAGGAAAGTACCTCGACAACAACAACAAAAATCCAATAATCAAATGGGTAGAGGGTCAGAACAGACACTTATCCCATGAAGACATACAAACAGTCAATTTCACTAGCAATGCGGGAAATGCAAATCAAAACCACAATGAGATACCACCTCACACCTGTTAGAATGGTTATTATCAACAAGACAAGGAATGACAAGTGGTGGAGAGGCTGTGAAGAAAAAGGAACCCTCACACATGGCTGGTGGTAATGTAAATTGGTACAACCACTATGGAAGACAGTATGGAACTTTCTCATAAATAAATAAGTAAGTAAGTAAGAAAGAATAGAATTATTGTATGACCCAGCAGTCTTTTGGGTATCTACCCTCAAAATTTGAAAACCTTAGTTCTTAGTCCACAAAGATATATGTACCCCAATGTTGATGGTGGTCAAGTCATGGAAACAACAAAAGTGCCCTTTGATAGGTGACTGAATAAAGAAGTTGTGGTATATTTACATAATGGAATGTTACTCAGCAATAAGAAAAGATGAAATACTGCCACTTGTGACAGCAAGGATGAACCTTGAGAACATTATGTTAAGTGAAATAAGTCAGAAAAAATCAAGAATTATATGACTTCCCTCATATGTGGAATATAAAACTGAAAGTAACAAAGAAACAAATAGTCATAGACACAGTCAATAATGTAGTGGTTACCTGAGGATAAGAAAGGAGGGGGTGGTGGAGGAGGGAGAGGGATTCAAATATATGGTGATAAAAGGAAAAATGACTCGGAGTGGAGAGCACATAATAAAACACATAGACCATGTAATGTAGAGTTGCATACTTGGTACCTATGTAATTTTTACCAACCAATGTCACCCCAATAAGTTTACCAATTAAAAAAAATATATGGTCTCTCTTTTTCTGTAAAACCTAACTTTCTGTATTTCTTATGATTTTTTTTTCCTTAGGACACATAGTGCTATAGCGTTCACTTTATGTTTCTCAGAACCATCAGAGCTAGATAATTCCCTGTGTATCAGTGGAATGGAGGTAATCTTGTATTGAATTTCAGTATTTCCAGTTCTAAGTAATTCAGTAGAGAGCGAAGATCTATCCAACATGTACTTTCCTTCAAGCAATGCCACACATTACAGTCACTCCAAAGCCTTAGAGGCTCAGCAGTACATGGCTCAAACTGGCAATCTGCCTGTAGCAGCATTAACTTTTGATTTTTGCTGGTGGTTGTTTTTATTTTTAATATTGTTAATGAATTTCAAAGTTCAGGCTGTCTTATCATAGTAATACCCAAATGTAGTGAGATGTATGCCTCTATTGCAACCTGTCTTTATTTCCTCTGCCTCTTCTGAAACACATGACTTATCTCTAAGAATTATAATCAATAGATCATCATCTAATAATTCTTACACATTTTTAAAGGCACTGAAAGTAAGGAGGGAGAAATACCTTTAAAAGGAGACTCTACAGTAAATAAAGGTGCTATGTAGCCTTGAACCTGTGGTGTTTGTCTACCTGTGTTTTCTGATTGAAGTTCAGTTCTAATACTCCTAAAGATTTTGCTGTGCACCCAAAAATACATCAGAATATCCAGAATACTTACAAAAATTGTTTTGACAAACTCAGTAATGAAAGGATGAGGAAATATAAACATCTATGCAAAAACTGTTTACTTTTTTTAGCACATTAAACTGGAGATCAACCAATAATTCCACATTCTTGAAATGGTAAGCAGAGTTATATCTATATTTGAATGTATATATTTGAATGTATTTGAATATATATAGATATATAAGAAATATAATATTAAAACATCACTCACATGAATTCAGCTTGATAAAAAATCTGACCCATCAAAATAATTGTCTTAATACCCATTTACTAAAACACATAAACAATTGTATCATACTATTATCCTTCAATCTTTCACTGGAAAGTCATTTACTTTTAATTTTAAAATAATTTTAATTAGATTAGTACTTCAGTTTTCAATCACATAAACATGGTTTCTCAGGCAAATAGCAAGGGAAAGAAAAACATTCTGAGATAAAACAGTTAGGAATTATAGACAACAAAGAGAAAGGCACACAGAAACAAAAAAAGCAACAATCAGAGATAATTTCACACAAGGTTAAATTGTTCTGCCCCACACAGTAGACCTCAAAGCTGCAACTGAAGAAATTTTAGCCCAGTTACGTAATTTTTTCTCAGAATAACACCCTTGAATATTTAAGTATAATATTAAGACTTTATCTGGAAAAAGTTTAAGAGAATATATAGTTTTCTTTATATATGCATATATGTGAAAAATTTATAAGGTAGAAATAGTCTTTTTGTTAATATTTTCTTAATGTGAGCTTAGATATTAAAGTACATAACTGAATAATGAATATTAAAAGGAAATTATCCAAAAGAAAAAAGGAAGGGGGCAATCTAAAATTCTCTTAAACTTAATTTGCAAAGAATAGTAAATTTGAAAAAGATTTTTTCTAATTCATACATGATAATTTCTAAATAGCTTCCATAGTAATGTAATTAGAATGTTAGAATTACTCATTAAATGTTGTGTTTAAAAGTACCTCAGTGATGTTGGCAAATGTAACTTAAATATATTGAGCATCTATGCTTTACCCATTTGATCATCATCAGTAAAGACTCTTGATTGATGTCTCCATAATGTAACCCTGTGAGGAGAAAACATCCCATTTGAGGGTATTTTTCAGTGCACCTATGTTTGAATTTGCTATTAGAGGACAGGAGCAATGCAATGGACACTAAAAGTTATCAACTCAGATCAAGATGACTTACAGCTTCAGACATTCTTTAATGAAAGGGAACAATGGGTCTGATCAGGACTTTCCTGTCCTCTCTTGATTCTGCTTTTCTCTATACTTTGGTCTCAAATGCATTTGTGTTGTAAATTTTATCTTCCTTGTGAAGGGAGACAGTCACTAGAAGCAACTTCAAGTGAAGTCACTTCACGTTTCTAATAATGGGCCCTCAAAATAAATACATTGACTTAACTGGCGCTGGCAGAGAGGACTTGGGAAAGGTTTTGATTAGCCTGGCTCTGGTCCCATGTCTCCAGCAGCAAAAATCTCTGTGGTGTGGAGAGTATGAAACCATTGGATAGTTTGATTTAAATGCTCACTCCTTGAATAAGTTTGTTGTCAGAGAACCATGACTGATAGCTCCTCCAGATTCACAGTGGGAGAGGAACAAATCTCCAAAGAATAGGTTAACCATACGTACCATTTTAACTGGGACACAGCACAACACTAGTGTCCCATTTCAAATGGGACATATGGTCAGCCTAGTCTCACTGGGTTAAATTCAAGGTGTCAGGAGGCTGACTAATCATACCGTTTAAAATGGGACAGCATCATTGTTTTCTGACCCATTTAAAATGGTAGGTCTGGTCAGCCTACCAAAGAAGAAATGGCAGGCAGATACAAGCTTTATACAGTTCATTGTCTCTGGAAACAACGATCCTCAAGGGAAATATAAATGCTTCAAATGGAAAAGAGGATACTTGGCACTTTATGGAAGACCACAAACCTTTATCCTATGCAAGCTACCGAGGAAAGGACCATGTAAGTCTAAACATGTATGAGAAAACAAAATTAAAAACAAACAAAACAGATTATTTTTGCAACCACTGATCTCTAATAACCAAATTCTAGTATAACAACAAATTCCATGACAAATGACAAATATTTATTTTCTATGCCCAGCATATTACAAGATTTATCTCATTGAAATTTAAACAGAAAATCAATGAGAGAGTTTTGATCATTATTCCTGTAAAACAAAGGGGGAGAGTAAAAACTTTTCTAGTTTTAACTTGCCCAAGTCCATCACTAATAAAAGAGTCAAGATTCAATGTCAGATTTCACTCCAAAAATAATATTTTTTTTTTTTTAAGATTTATTCCATTGCTTGAGAGAAGGTGAGCAGGGGGGGGGGAAGGGCCCACAGCAGCATTCATAGTTGCACATCATTAGTTATGATAGTTTCATTTCATACAGATGGATATGGGGCCTTATGGAGTGGGAACAAGACTGGACCAGACTCAATCCCCAGATTCCATGGGTACAAGGCAGGTGCTCAACCTGCTGAGCTATCCTGGCCTCCCTCCCTAAA
>PVKE010020811.1:0-27141 GCA_004027555.1 Craseonycteris thonglongyai
GAATCTACCCATTGAAAAATATTTAATTCTGAATGTCTTCTATTTCACTCTACTACAGTTGAGCAATAAGAAGGATTCTTTAGTTTGGTGGTTATCTGGCGAGGGGGGAGGAGGGGGGAGGGAGAGTTGAGTGGGGGAGTGGACACCAGATATATGGTGATGGAAGGGGAGCTGATTCTGGGTGGTGGGCACATAATGCTATGCATAGGTGATGTGATGTGAACTTGTACATCCGGAAACAATCTAGTTGTTACCAATCAATGTCACCAAAAAAAATTTAACAATAATAAAAAAGAAAGAACCTTGAACCCGTTCCTTGATTACTTTTTGAATATGGAAAAAACACTGAAATCTAGACTTTTAACTTCAAAGTTATTATCTCTTTGAACTGGAGAAGGTCACTTAACCATTAACTATTAGACTTTTAAGTTCAACGTTGATAATCATGCATTTGAACTGCAGTCACTTAACCATTAAACATTAGACTCTTAACTTCAAAGTTGATAATTATCTATTTGATCTGAAGAAAATCACTTAATCTTTCCAGGCCTAAATTTTCTAATATATAAACTAAGAAACTAGCTTTTATGATACCTATGATTCTTTAAACTCTAATAGAAATTTTGGTACTTGGGTATAAGAGATAATTTCACCTCCAAAATATGAACCAGTAATTATTTAACTTCAAATGAGCATTTTAAACCAAAACTTTTACCAAATGCCAAATAAGATACCACTTCCAATAAAATTGAACAGATTAACTAGGTTAAGGGCAAAGGAAAAGGGACTCTTGGTTGAATAATATTTCACAAAAGAAAATTCTTATAGCAATTAAGACAGTGCATCAAAATTCATTGATTAATTTTTTTAATTTATTAGTTGTTAAATCTATTAGAGTGACATTAGTTGATACCAATTACATTATTTCCAGATGTACAATTAATTCTACATTACATTGTCTATTTGCGTTATGTGCTCACCACCCAGAATCAGCTCTCTTTCCATCATAATATATTTGATGCCCCCTCCCTACTCTGCCTGCCCCCAGCTCTCTGACCCACCTACCCCATGACTCTCAGGTAACCACTAAACTGTTGACTGTGTCCATGAGTTTTTGTTTCTTTGTTACTTTTAGTTTTATATTCCACCTACGAATGAGGTCATATGTTGCTTGATCATTTCAGTCTCACATATTTCACTTAAAAAGATGTTTTCAAGGTCTATCCATGTTGTCACAGATGGCTGTATGTTATCTTATTACTGAGTAGTATTCCATTGTGTAAATCTACTACAACTTCTTTATCCAGTCATTTGTCAAAGGACACTTTGGTTGCTTCCACAACTTGGCCATCGTGAACAGTGCTGCGATGAACATTGGAGTACATACATCTTTGCAAACTAAGGTTCTCAGGGTTTTTTTTGGCAGATACCCAGGAGAGGGGTTGCTAGCTCATATGGCAATTTCATTCCTAGTTTTTTGAGGATTCTCCATACTGCCTTCCATAGTGGTTGTACCAGTTTACGTTCCTACCAGCAGCGTATGGTGGTTCCTTTTTCTCCACAGCCTCTCCAGCACTTGTTACTCCTTGTCTTGTTGATTATAGCCATTCTAACAGGTGTGAGGTCATATCTCATTGTGGTTTTAGTTTGCATTTCCCTAATTGCTAGTGATGTTGAGCATTTTTTTATGAATCTGATGGCTGTTTGTATGTCTTCAGTAGAGAAGTACCAGTTTAGGTCTTCTGCCCTTTTTTTTATTATTGTTAACTTTATTGGGGTGACATTGATTGGTAACAATTAAATAGTTTCCGGATGTACAAGTCCACATTACATCACCTATGCATTGCATTATGTGCTCACCACCTAGAATCAGCTCCCCTTCCATTACCATATATCCGGTGTCCACTTCCACCCCCCACCCCCCACCCCCTGTACTCTCCCTCCCCTCTCCTCCTTCTTCCCCAGGTAACCACTATGCCCATTTTTTAATTGGATTGTTTGTTTTGTTGTCGTTTTATGAGCTCTTTATATATTTTAGATATTATCCCCCTCTCAGAGGCATTGTTCACAAATATTTATTCCATTTGGTTGGTTTCCTTTTTACTTTGTTGACAGTGTCCTTTGCTGTGTAGAAGCTTTTTAGTTTGATATAGTCCCATTCATTTATTTTTGCTTTTACATCCCTTGCTTTTGGGGTCAAGTTTATAAAGTACTCTCTGAGTCCAAGGTCTTTAAGTTTAGTACCAATGCTTTCTTCTATGCACTTTATTGATTCAGGTCTTATGTGAAGGTCTTTAATCCACTTTGAGTTAATTTTGGTATGAGGTGATCGTTCACAATTCAGATTCATTCTTTTGCCTATGGATTTTCAATTTTCCCAGCACCATTTACTGAAGATGCTTTCTTTTCTCCATGTATATTTTTTGCTCCTTTGTCAAAAATTATTTGTCCATATATTTGTGGGTTTATTTCTGGGTTTTTTATTTTGTTTCATTGGTCTGTATGTCTATTTCTCTGCCAATACCAAACTGTTTTGATGATTTACACTTTGTAGTATAGACTGAAGTTGGGGAGCATGATGCCTCCAATCTTATTCTTTTTTCAGAGGATTGCTTTTGCAATTCGAGGTCTTTTGTGATTTCATATGAATCTGATAGTTATTTGAAATCTGTTTCTTGAAAGAATCTCTGTGGGATTTTGATGGGAATTGGATTAAATCTGTATATTGCTATGGGTAATATGGCCATTTTATCTACGTTGATTCTTCTAATCTATGAACACAGAATATCTTTTCATTTCTTTCTATCTTCTTCAATATCTTTTAATAGTGTCTCATAGTTTTCCATGTATAAGTCCTTCACGTTCTTTGTTAATTCCTAAGTATTTTATTCTTTTTGTTTTGATCACAAACGGTATCATTTTTCTCGCTTCTTTTTCTTAAGTTTTGTTGTTTGTATATAAAAATGCTATAGATTTTTGCACATTGATCTTGTATCCTGCAATGTTAATGTATTCATTTATTATTTCTAGTAGTTTTCTGGTGGAGTCTTTAGGGTTTTCTATATAAAGGATTATTTCATCTGCAAAATGTGACAGGTTAAGCTCTTCACTCCCATTTTGGATGTTTTTTATTTCTTTCCCCTGCTAGAAGTTCTGGCTAGAACTTTTAGTGCTATGTTGAATAGCAGTGGTGACAGGGGACATCTCTGTTCTGTTCTTGATTTTAGAAGAAAAGTTTTCTGTTTCTCCCCATTCAACAGGACATTTACTAAGAGTTTGTCATATATGTCATTTATTATGTTGAGGTACTTTTCTTCTATACCCTTTTATTAAGTGTTTTGATCTTGTGGAATGCTTTTTCTACATCAGTTGATATCATCATGGTTTTTATCTTTTATTTTGTTTATGTGGTATATCACATTGATCGATTTGCGTATGTTGAACCATCCTTGTGCCCCTGGAATGAATCTCACTTGATCATGATGTATAATCTTTTTAATGCATTGTTGTATTCTATTGTCTATTACTTTGTTCAGGATTTTTGCATCAGTATTCATCAGAGATATTGGTGTTTAGTTTACATTTTTTTGTGCCATCCATGCCAGGCTTTGGTATTAGGGTAATGTTGGTCTCATAGAATGAGTTGGGAAGTATTGCCTCTTCTTCAGTATTATGGAGAGTTTGAGGAGGATAAGTGTTAGCTTCTCTTTGAATACCTGGTAAAACTTGTTAGTGAGACCATCTGGCCCTGGACTCTTGCTTTTAGTAAGGTTTTGGATGATTGTTTCAATTTCCTTACTGTGGATTGGTCTGTTTAGGTTATCCAGTTCTTGATTCAGTTTAGGTAGATTATGTGTTTCTAAAAACTTGTCCATGTCTTCTATGTTGCAAAATTTGGTTGCATATAGTGCTTCATAATATTCTTGCATAATCCTTTGTAATTCTGTGGTATCAGTTGTAATTTCCTCTCTTTCATTTTTAATTTGGATTATTTTCTTTCTTTTCTCATTTTTCCTTCATGATCCTAGCCAGGGGTTTGTCAATTTTATTAATTTTTTCAAAGAATTTCAGCTCTTTGTTGCATTAATTTTTTTCTATTGTGTTTCTATTCTCTATTTCATTTAGTTCAGCTTTAATTTTTGTTATTTATTTTTTCTTCTGGCTTTGGGAGATTTTTGTTCTTCTTTTTCTGATTCTTTAAGATGTGATATTAGGTTATATACTTGTAATTTTTCTTGTTTCTTGAGATAGACCTGTAGTGATATAAATTCCCCTCTTATCATTAACTTTGCTGCATCCCAACAATATTGGTAATGTTGTATTTTTATTCTTTTTTGAGTATTTTTTAACCTATTTTATTTCTTCTTTGATTTGGTCTTTTTAAATAACATGCTGTTTAATCTGCACATGTGTTTTTTTCTAATTTCTTAAAAAGCTTTGTGATTGCAGAATACACTTGGTATGATTTTTAGTCTTCTTAAATTTGCTGAGGCTAGCTTTGTGTATCAGCATATGGTCTATCCTTGAGAATGTTCCATGTTCACCAGAAAAAACTGTATAGTCATGTCTTGTAGGATGACATATCCTGTAAATTTAAACTATGTCCAGTTGCTATAATGTATCATCTAAAGCTGATATTTCCTTATTTATTTTCTGCTTGGGTGATCTGTCCATGGCTGTCAATGGGGTCTTTAGTCCCCTACTATAATTGTGTTTTTGTCAGTTTCTCCTTTTAGATCTGTTAGTAGTTGCTTTGTAAATTTTTGGTGCTTCTTGGTTGGGGGCATGTATATTAATAAGTGTAATGTCTTCTTGTTGTATTATCCCCTTTATCATTATGAAATGTCCATCTTTTTCTCTTATTATCTTTTTGAGCCTGAAGTCTGCTTCATCAGACATAGGTATCACTACACCTGCTTTTCCCTGGATGCCATTTGCTTAGAATATTTTTTTCCACCCTTTCATTATGAGTCTGTGTTTGTCCTTGTGGATGAGGTGTGTCTCTTGTAGGGTGCATAAAGTTGATTTTAGTTCTTTAATCCAGTTAGCTACTCTGTGTCTGTTTATTGGTAAGTTCAGTCTATTTACATTTAGGGTGATAATTGATATATGAGGATTTTCTGTAGCCATTTTATCTTTTGTTTTATAGTAGCTCTTTTTACTTTTTAGTCCTTGTTTGCTTTTTTATTCCCCTTGTTTATTTCAGTTTGATGACATTTATGACTGTTTATTTTATTTTTTTATGTGTTTTAGTGTGTTTTATGTCTTTTTCGGTGGTTACCATGAATTTTATATAAAAGAAAGTTTCATATATGCAGTGATATTTTTTTCTTAAGGATCTTTCTTATCTGCATTCTCTTTGGAAATTTAAACCTTTTACTTTATCCACTTTTATGTTTTTGTTTTTCCATTTTTTTTTAAATATACTTTTATTTATTTTGACAGAGGAGAGAGAGAGAGAGAGAGAGAGAGAGAGAGAGAGAGAGAGAGAGAGATACAGAGACAGAGAGAGAACCAAACTAGGGGAGCTCCCAGTTCAGCATATGGTTCCACATGGGCCAGGGCTGAGATTCGGTCCTCGGTCCCCGGCACTGCAAAGTGAGCGCTTAACCCACTGAGCCATCCCGGCTTCCCCTGTTTTTCCATTTTATCTCTATTTATTTTTACTTTTTGTTTCAGGTCCAATTACCTCCTTCACTATTTCTTGAAATGCTGGCCTTGTGCTGGAAAATTTCTTCAGTTTCTGAATGCCTGAAGAAGTCTCTGTTCCGCCTTCATGTCTAAAGGATAACTTTGCTGGGTAGGGGATTCTTCGCTGGTAATTTCTCTTCTTTAATATTTTGAATAGTTTATTTCACTCCTTTCTGGCTTGTAGAGTTTCTGTTGAGAAATCTTATGATAGCCTGATGGGCTTTTATTTATAGGTTATGGTGTTGTTGTTTTTTTCTGGCTGCCTTGAGGATCCTTTTTTTTGTCTTTGACCTTTGGTATCTTCAATATAATATGCCTTGGAGAGGATCTGCTAAGATTCAAGTCACTCGGGGTCCTGTTTTCTTCTTGAATTTGAGTTCTTGCCATAGATTTGGGAAGTACTCATCTTCTATTTGTCTGAGTAAATTCTGTGTGCCTATCTTGTCCTCTGCTCCCTCCAGAATACCTACTATTCTTCTATTATTCTTTGTAATAGAGTCAGATAGTTTATGTAGATATCTTTTCTTTTTTTTAGCTCTTAGGTCTCTCTCTTCTTTCTTCTGTGACATTTTCAAATTTGTCTTTGATTTTACTAATTCTTTCCTCCATCTTGTCAGCTCTGCTTCTTATGCTAGGTATTTCATTTTTCATTTCTTTTATTGTGTTGTTTATCTCCAGAATTTCTATTTGCTTCACTTTTATAAATTCAATTTTCTCTGAGATCACTTAACTCGTTCTGTGTACTCCACCAGTTTTCTTTTATCTCTTTAAGTGTTTTCAGAATTGAAGTCTTGAATTCTGTGTCATTTAGCTCATATGCTTCTATATCTTCAAGTTCCTTTTCTGGAGATTTTTCTCTTTCTTTCTGAGCACCTTTGTTCATAAGGGCATTCATTGCTGTTGAAGCATTTCTTTTCCTGAACATGAGGACTTTTCCCAGTGGGAGACTACCTAGAAGGTGGGCTTCTCTTTTGCTCAATTGCCTTGGTCTCTTTATGCCTCCTCTTTGGGAAGATATGGTGGGCAGTGATATTCTATGCCTCTGAGATTTCACTGCAGTCTGAAGCTGCCATGCCTGTGCTTCAGTTTTCCTAGATCCCTTTACTGGCTTCAGCTGGATGGGTGGAGGCGGGTTTTTTGAGGGAAAGGTGCAAGTCTTTTTGAGTCACAGAGTAATGATGGCTTTCCTCTGCTGGCTTCAGCAGAAAGAGTGCTGGAGGAGTTTGTTGGGAAAGATCCAGGTCTGTTTGCATCACAGGGTAATGGTGGCTTCCTGGCAGCAGTTCACTGAAGTTAGGCTCTGTGAGGGGCTGGTGGGTCAAGTCTTGGTAGAGAGCAAGGGGAAGTGGCCAGGCTCTGTGTCCGATGCCACACAGTGCTCCAATTGGGGCCCCACCTTATAGAGAGCCACTCTTTGCATCAGCTACTAGCATACACCTACTGCTGGCACTCTAGCCACTGGAAGGCCCACCTCCTGCTCTGGTCACTGACCTTATGCTCCACAGGCCCCCAGCTTCAGCCACCTGACTCATGTTCTTGCAGCCAGACCCTAACTCCAGTCACCAGTGCCGATCTTTGGCTGTTGCTTGTTCCTCTCTTTGGCCTCCTCACTGTGCTATGGCCACCCTCACCATGTCATGGCTGCTCCCCCACACGCCCACCAGGCCTTCTCACCACAGCCAGCCGTGCCTGCTTTTGCCATCTACCCCACGTCTGGCTGCCTGCACCACTGCCTTTGTTTATTCTAGGCCTCCAACCCACCCAGAGTCATTCTGTACCTCGACCATACCTCCCACCTCAGTAAGTTCATCCTCTGATCTCTGGGTCAGCCTCTAGGTCGGTCACCAGATAGGTCTTTGGGTCCCACTCCACAGCATGTCTTTGCACTGTTCCCTTTCTTTCTCTCTCACTTTCCTTTCTTTCTCAAGGTTTAGGTATTTTCTTATGATGCGTGGTTTCCTCAGCTGAGGCTATGTGCTGCTTAGGGATGCTCTGGTTGGATTTTAGGTGTTTAAATTGTTGTTCTTTACAGGAGAGGTTTCAAGAGCTTCTCTCACACCATCATCTTGATGAAGTCCTCAAAAACTTTTTTAGTATTCTAATGATCACTAGTATTCCATGGCCTAACCCATTTCAACAAAAGCTAAAAATAGAGATGGAGGTATCTAGGACAAACTTAATGTCTCATAGAATAAATTTTCATGATATATATGGAAGACCCCTTTAAGGTTCCTAAAAATTTTATACCAGCAGAAACACTGCCATCTTTGATCAAAAGGTACAAAATGAGTAGAAATGAAGAAAGACTGTCAGATTCCCAAAATTCTATTAACATAACTTACTCTTACATATGTTCCCTACAAGGGACTAACTTCAGATTGAAAGACAGACTGAAAGAAATGGGTGGATAAAGTTATTTTATAAAAATATGAGGGAAAACCTGGGATAGCAATACCTACATCAGACAAAATAGACTTTAGAACAAAGAAACTAAGAAAAATCCTGTAATCTCAATCCGGGTATTTATCTAAAGAAGTTCAACATGCTAGGTTTGTTGTGGCATTATTTACAATGGCCAAGATATAGAGGCAACCTGAGTGTACATCAATGGATGAATGAATAAAGAAGAGGTGGTACATATATGTGTATACAAAGGAATATTACTCAGCCATAAAAAGGAATAAAATCTTGCCATCTGCAACAACATGGGTGAACTTAGAGAGTATTGGGCTGAGTAAAGTAAGTCAGACAGAGGAAGACAAATGTCATATAATTTCAGTTATATATGGAAACTACAGAACAGAATAAACAAACAGAACAGAAAAAAGCTTATAGATACAGAGAGCATTTTGATTGTTACTAAAGTTGGAATGTGGTGGAAGAATGAGTGAAGTAGAATGGGAATTCAGAGGTACAAATTGATAGTCATGAAATTATCATGGGTATGTATAGTATAGCATAGGGGTTATAGTTAGTACTATTATAATAACTATGTATGGTGTCAGATGGGTATTGGGTTTATAGGGATAGCACTTCATAAGTTGTATAAATTACTAATTACTATGTTGTACACCTGAACTTAATATACTATAGTATGTCAACTGTAATTAAAAATAAAAAATATAATAAAAATTAAAAAACAAAGAACATCACAATCAACAGGAATATATCTTTATCTGTAAAAACCTGGAACCAGACTAATTTGTTAGTACTTAAATGAAAAGGAAAGACAAAATGGTTCTAATAACTGCCTGAGGTAAGGAAATAAAATTACATAATTTTGAATTTAAAAATAAAACAAATGGTGACTTTTCTTTACAGAAGTAATAAGTCTGAGAGGAACATTAAATTGAAAAGGCATTTTTTTTTCTTGCTTTCTATTCAGTCATATTATTTCCTTAGAACAAATAATTTTAAATTAACTAGTTACCATTTTTTTTATTTAATTGTAATTTACTTATGACATACTAGGCACTGTGCAAGGCATTGGATACATAGAAATGTAAAATTGAAACCTTGGCCTTCAAAACCTTCTAGTTTAGAACACAAACATTTTTTACACAATGTAGTTATGGTAAAAAGAGAATTATAGTACAGGCTGCTCACCCAGTCTGAAGACTTAAGAAGAGTTTCTTGGAAGAGATGATATCTGAGTGAAGACTTTAAAAATGAAGACATTCAAAGAGTCAGTTTGGGGGAATTGCATTCAGTATTTAGAGATATGTTAGAACTAGCTAATTCAGAAAATTTAAGCAAACAGAGGCTGAACTATATAGGTGAATATGGTGGCGTGGGAGAGGCAAGCTGGACAAGTAGTCTGGGGCCAGATTATGAGGACCATTATGTGCCACACTAAGATAGTAGAATGTTTGTCTCATGATACTTTAGTTAATAGTCATGTAAGTAATTTTTCATCTTCTTTTTTATATGGAAAACAGAAAGGTATTTGAGAACACCATACACAAAGTGGGAATATTTACTAGAGATTTTGATGAATATTGTACTTAGCCTTTCAATCCCAATCTTCAAGAAGCAACTCCCATTCCCAACCCTTAGGACACAGGGCTTTCTTTGTTTTCTTTGGTTCTTACTTTTAACCAAATGCTTAACTTAGTGGAAAGGAAAACCAAAGATATTTCATTAGGAAAATCTTTGTGCTACTGCACTGGCTTGAATGATGTCCCTCAAATTTTATGTCAATGTAGAACCTTAGAGTTTTACCTTACCTTAAAATAGAGTCTTTACAGATGTAATTAGATAAGTGAATATGTGGTTACTGGGTTCTGGTGTGCTCAGAAGCAAATAAGTGGTGTCCATTTAAAAAGGAGACATGTAGAGAAAGTCAGAGATTGAAGTTATGTTGCCACAAACCAAGGAATACCAGCAATTAGTGGAAACCACCAGAAGCTAGTAGAAAAGCAAGGAGCAGTTATTTCTTCAGAGCCTTTAGAAAAAACTAACCTTCCCAACAACTTGATCTCAGACTTTAACCTTCTGAACTATTAGAGAATAAATTTCTATTGTTTTAAACCACTCAGATTGTGTTAATTTGATATTTCACCTCTAAGATATTAATATCACAACAAAGAAAAAAAATCTAAATGTCATAAGAAATTTCTTAATTGTTTTTTCCTAAATGGGTCTTTATCCCTCCAAATATTTCAAGCCAATCTCAATAATTGATGAATAATTTTTAGGAAATTTTATTATAATAATACTATTTATACTGTAAAAAAACTATATAAATTTTAAGATCTTAGAAAATAATATTTTATTTTATACTTCTACCTATTGACTAAAGTATTTACTTGTTTATGCCCAGTAATGACAAATAGATAATAATTTTTACAGTTTATTTTTTATTTCTATTTAAGGTTGTTTTCTTTACCCCATCTTGAGGAACTCGATATTTCCTACAATAGTATTGCTTTCATTCCAAATGAAATCCAGAAACTCAGGTATTTTAAAGTAGTAAGTATACACAAAATCATATACCACTTATGAATATATTTGGTGATAATTCTGATGGAAAAAATTGAGTTTATTCAGTAATTTATAGCCATAAAATAAAATATGTGAAGTATAAAGTTTACAAAAATGTAATTTAAATGGTGTGCAGTATTTTCAAGACGTAGTCATTTAAAAGACAATACCAATGACCACTTAATAGAATGACAAGCTACTTTTGTCCATTTTTTTCATGTGTGCACCTGTAGGTCTTAACAGTTTCTTTTTGTAAGGAGATACATATACACAAGTTGCTAATAATACACAGCAATTTTAATGCTAACCTCCAATGATTCTCATATTAATTTTAAAAAGTCTCTGAAGTTCATCTGTGTCTTTCTGGGTCAGCACTATACTATTTTGATTATTACATTAGAATAATTTTTTTAAAGATTTATTTTATTGTATTGACAGAGAGAGACAGAGAGAAGGGGGAAGGCCCAGAGCAGTCTCCATAGTTGAACTTCATAAGTTTTCTACATGGTTTCATTCCACACAGGTGGGCGGGGCCCGCACAGGGTGGGAACTGGGTTGGGGGCCTCCAGCATGGGAGGCATGCCCCCTTAAGCCAGGGACCAAACTAGGGGGTGAGAACCGAACTGAGGGCCTCCTGCATGGGAAGCACAGCACAGTTCAGCATATGGGTCCGCACAGGCTGGGGCTGGGATTTGATCTTTGGTCCCCAGGGCCTCAAAGCAAGCTCTTAACCCACTGAGCCATCCCAGCTTCCCCCTTAGAATGATTTTTAATAACTAGTAGGAAAATTATTGTTCAGTTATAGTCTCTTACCTAATCTCTTTAGGTCATGATTTAAAAAAAATTTATTGTTAAATTTATTGAGGTGACATTGTTCAACAAAATTTACATAGGTTATAGGGTTACAATTTTATATTACATCATCTATGTGTTGCATTGTGTTCACTATCTAGAGTTAGTTCTTTTTCCATCAGCACATTTGACTACCCCTCCATTTTCTTTCTTACCCACATCCCCCTACCCGCATCATCAGGTAACCACTAAACTAGTGATTGTGTCCATGAATTTTTTTTTCTTTGTTGCTTTCAGTTTTATATTCTACATATAACTGAAGTCATATGGTTCTTAATTTTTGTTTTTGTTTGTTTTTTGTTTTCTTTCTGTCTTTTTTCACTTAGTATAATGATCTCAAGGTCCATCCATGTTGTTGTAAATGGTAGTATTTCAACTTTTTTTACAGCACAGTGTATATATATATGTACCATAGCTTTTTTTTTAATCTAGTGATCTATCAAAGGAATTTTTGGTTGTTTCATGACTTGGCCACCATAAACAGCACTGCAATGAACATTGGGGTAGATACGTTTTTGTGAAATACAGTTTTCAAATTCTGGGGGTAGATACCCAAAGTGGGGATTGCCAGGTCATACAGTTGCTCCATTTCAATTTTTTGAGGAACCTCTGCACAGCCCTATATTGTGGTTGTATCAATTTGCATTCCCATCAGCAGTATATAAGGGTTCCTTTTTCTTCACAGCCTCTCAGCATTTGTTATTCCTTGTCTTGTTGATGATAGCCATTCTAACAAGTGTGACATGGCATCTCATTGTGGTTTTGATTTGCATTTTCTTAATAGCTAATAAAGTTGAGCATTTTGTCATATATCTGTTAACCATCGGTATTTCATCATAAGTAAAGTATCTGTTGAGGTCCTCTAAGCAGAAGTTGTTTAGTTTGATAAAGTCCCATCCATTTATTTTTGCTTTTACTTCCCTTGGCTTTGAGGTCAGGTTCACAAAGCCCTCCCTGAACCTAAGGTCTTTAAGTTTAGTACCAATGTTTTCTTCAATAAAGTTCATTATTCTGGACCTTATGTGAAGTTCTTTAATCCATTGAGTTAATTTTGGTATATGGGGGAAGCCAGGATGGCTCAGTGGGTTAAGCGCTCACTTTGCAGCACCGGGGACCCAGGATCGAATCCTGACCCCGGCCCGTGCAGATCCATATGCTGAACTGGGGAGTGCCCCCAGTTCAGCTCTCTCTCTCTCTCTCTGTATCTCTCTCTATCTGTCAAAAAAAAAAAATTTGGCATATGGTGACAATTCTCAGTTAAGATTCATTCTTTTCATGTGTTTTTCCAATTTTCCCAGCACCATTTACTGACAAGGCTTTCTTTACCCCAGTGCATATTTTTTGCTCCCTTCTCAAAAATAAACTGTTCACATAAATTTATTTGTGTGTTTATTTCTGGGTTTTTCTGTTACATTTAATTCTGATGTCTGTTTTTATGCCAATGCCAAGCTGTTTTGATTATTGATGCTTTGTAGTATAGATTAAAATCAGGGAGATTGATACATTCAGCCTTATTCTTTTTATGTAGGATTGCTTTGACTATTTAGCGTCTTTTGTGATTCCATACAAATCTGATAAATTTTTTTTTTTTTTTTACTATTTCTTAAAAGATTGTCTGTGGGATTTTGATTCGAATTGCATTAAATATGTATATTACTTTGGGTAAGATGGTCATTTTAACTATGTTGAATTTACCAATCCATGAACATGGAGTATCTTTCCATTTCTTTGTGTTCTCTTGAATTTCTTATAGTTTTCAGTGTAAAAGTCTTTTAAATTTTTTGTTAAGTTTACAGTTAGGTATTTTGTTCTTTTTGTTACAATTGTAAAAAGTATTATTGTCCTAATTTCTTTTTCTGAAGTTTCATTGTTGGTATATAAAAATGCAGTTGATTTTTGTACATTGATTTTGTATCCTGCAGCTTCACTGTATTCATTTATTGTTTCTAATAGTTTTCTAGTGGAGTCTATAGAATTTTCTATATAAAGGATAATGTCATCTGCAAAAAGTAACAGTTTGACTTTCTCTCTCTCAGTTTGGATCTTTCATTCCTTTCTCTTGACTGATTGCTCTGGCTAGAACTTCCAGCACTATATTGAATAGCAGTGGTGACAGAGGGCATCACTGTCTCATTTTTTATTTTATGGTAGGTTTTAGCTTTTCCTCATTCAGTATAGTATTAGCTGAGGTTTTATCATATAGAGCATTTATTATGTTGAGGTATTTTTCTTCTATTCCCATTTTATTCAGTGTTTGATCATGAGTGGATGTTGTTTCTTGTCAGATGCTTTTTCTATATCAATTAATATAATCATATGGTTTTCAACTTGTATTTTGTTTATGGAATGTATCTATCACATTGGTTGATTTGCATATGATGAACCATCCTTGTACTCCTGGGATGAATCCCACTTGATGGTGATGTATAATCTTTTTAATGTGTTGTTTTATTCTATTTGCTAGTATTTTGTTTAGGATTTTTGCATCCGTGTTTATCAGAGATATTGGTCTACAGTTTTCTTTTTTTGTGCTGTCTTTGCCAGGCTTTGGTATTAGGGTAATGTTGGCCTCATAGAATGAGTTAGAAAGTATTGCCTCTTCAATATTTTGGAAAAGTTTGAGGAGGGTAGGTGTTAGTTCCTCTTTGAATGCCTGGTAAAACTCATCGATGAGTTCATCTGTTCCTGCACTCTTGCTTTTGGGGAGGTTTGGATGATTGTTTTAATTTTCTGACTATTGATTTGTCTAGTTAGCTTACCCAGTTTTTCTTGGTTAAGTCTAGTTAGACTATGTTTCTAGGAACTTGTCCATTTCTTTCTAGGTTGTTAAATTTGGTGGCATAAAGCCTTTCATAATATTTTCTTATTATCCTTTGTAAAAGGTGTCCCAAAATTCACGCAAGAAGTAATTTTGTACTAAAATTGCAAATCTTGCATGAATATTGGGACACCCTTTATTTCTGTGGTTTCAGTTGTAATTTCTCCCCTTTCGTTTCTAATTTTGGTTATTTGTGTCTTTTCTCTTTTTCCTTTTGTGAACCTAGCCAGGAGCTTGTCAATTTTATGGATTTTTTTTAATCATATCTTTTAGCATTATTTTTTTCTTATTGTTTGTCTGTTCTCAATTTCATTTAGTTCTACTTTAATTTTTATCACTTCTTTTCTTCTGCTGACTTTGGGATTTTTTGTTTGTTTATGTTGCTATTTTTTTCTAGTTCTTCACAATGGGTTGTTAGGATGTTTGCTTGTGATGTTTCTTGTTTCTTGAGATAGGACTGTAGTGATGTAAATTTCCCTCTTATTATTGCTTTTATTGTCATTAGTTTCTATGTATTTTTTTAAAGATATTGTTTTTGACAGAGAGAGAGAGATACAGAGACAGAGAGAAGGGGGTGGGGCAGAACAGTCTCTATAGTTGCACATCATTGGTTTTTCCATATAATTTTATTCCACATGTGGGTGCAGGGCTGCACAGGCAGGAAATGGGCTGGGGCCTCACCCCAGTGAGAACCGAAATGTGGGCACTCGCCAATTCAGCATATGGGTCTGCATGGGCTAGGGCCAGGATTCAATTCTTGGTCCCAGGGGGTCTGCAGAGTGAGTGCTTAACCCACTGAGCCATCCCAGCTTCCCAGTTTCTATGTATTTTTATTTCTTCTTCTATTTTTTATTTGATCCTGTCATTTTTCAATAACATGTTGTTTAATCTCCATGTATCTGTGATTTTTTTTTCTGCTTTCCTTTTTCAGTTATCTCCAATTTCAAAGTTTTGTGGTTTAAGAATACACTTGGTATGATTTTAATCTTCTGAATCTTGCTGAGGCTAGTTTTGTGTCCATTTTTATCCTTGAGAATATTCCATATTTGCTAGGAAAAAGAAATGTTTAGTCTTGTTTTGCAAGATGGAGTGTCCTATCAATGTCAATTATGTCTGATTACTGTAATATATAATTTAAAGCTGTAGAGTGAGTGTTTAACCCATTGAGCCATCCCAGCATCTATTCTGCCCATTTTGTAGTTGCATTGTTTGTTTGTTTTGTTGAGTTGTATAAGTTCTTTATATATTTAAAGTATTAGCCACCTGTCATAGACATTGTTTGCAAACATTTTCTCCCATTCATTTGTTTCTTTTTTACTTTGTTTTTTTCTTTACTTTGTTGATGGTTTCCTTTACTGTGCAGAAGCTTTTTAGTTTGATGTAGTCCCATTCATTTATTTTTGCTTTTACTTCCCTTGCCTTTGAGATCAAGTTTATAAGTGTTCTCTAAACCTAGGGTATATAAGTTTAGTATTGATCTTTTCTTTTGTGCAGTTTTTGTTGTTGTTTGTTTGTTTTGCTTTTGTGTAATTTGTTCATGGGAAACACAAGGTGAGCACAGAAAACTGTACCCCGCTGCCAAGACAGTTATGGGTATGGAAGTAACACACACATACATACACACACACACTCCCTCCCTTTGTCCATCACTCCCTCCCTCCTCTCACCCTTGCACATCTGGTGTTTATACTTTCTTTTTTATTTTATTTAATTTTTTATTGTTAAATTTATTAGGGTTACATTGGTCAGTAAAAGTTATATAGGTTCCAGGTATACAACTCTTTCCATTACCGTATACTTAGCTCCCCCTCCCTCCCCTCTCACGCCACCCTTATTCTTAGGTAACCACTAAACTATTGACTGTGTCCATGAGATTTGTTGTCTTTGTTGCTTTTAGTTTTATATTCCACATATGAGTGAAGTCATGTGGTTCTTAGCTTTTTCTGTCTGGCTTATTTTGCTTAGCACGATGATCTCAAGTTTTATCCATGTTGTTGCAAATGGCAGAATTTCATTTTTTCTTATTGCTGAGTAGTATTCCATTGTGATGGAAAAAGGGAGTGAGTGAGTGAGTGAGTGAGTGTGTGTGTGTGTGTGTGTGTGTGTGTGTGTGTGTGTGTGTGTGTGTGTGTGTGTTACCACAGCTTTTTTATCCAGTCATTTATCAAGAGGCACTTTGGTTGTTTCCATGTCTTGGCCACCATGAACAGTGCTGCAATGAACATTGGGGTACATTAAGTTATTATGAACTAAGGTTTTCAAGTCTTTTGGATAGATATCCAGAAGGAGGATTGCTGGGTCATAAAGTAGCTCCATTCCCAATTTTCTGAGGAATGTTCATACTGCCTTTCAAAGTGGTTGTACCAATTTGTATTCCCACCAGCAGTTTAGAAGGGTTCCTTTTTCTCCACAGCCTCTTCAACACTTGTTCCTTTTTTTGTTGATTATAGCCATTCTAGCAGGTATGAAGTGGTATCCCATTGTGTCTGTGTTTTTTTTTTTAAAGATTTATTTTTATTGTTTTTGACAGAGAAAGAGAGAGATACAGAGACAGAAACAGAGAGAAGGGGGAGGGCCCAGAACAGTCTCCATAGTTGTACATCATTGGTTTTTCCACATAGTTTCATTCCACAGGTAGGCGTAGGGCTGCACAGGGCAGGAACTGGACTGGGGTCTCACCCTGGTGAGAACCAAACTGAGGGCACTCCCCAGTTCAGCATATGGGTCCGCATGGGCTGGGGCTGGGATTCAATCCTTGGTCTCTGTGGCTGAAAAGTGAGCGCTTAACCCACTGAGCCATCCCGGCTTCCCCCCAGCATTGTGGTTTTGATTTGCATTTCCTTAATATCTAGTGAAGTAGAGCATTTTTTATGTCATTTGGCCGTTAGTATGTCTTCATGGGTAAAGTGTTTGTTTAGGTCTTCTGCCCATTTTTTAATTGGCTTACTTATTTTGTTGTTGAGCTGTACAAGTTTTTTATATATTTTAGATAGTATCCCCTCATCAGAGGCATTGTTTGCAAATGTTTTCTCCCAATTGGTTGGTTGTATTTTTGCTATGTTGATGGTTTCTTTTGCTGTGCAGAAACTTTTTAGTTTGGTATAGTCCAATTCATTGTTTTTGCTTTTACTTCCCTTGTCTTTGAGGTCAGGTTCATAAAGTCCTCTCTGAACCCCAGGTTTATAAGTTTATTACCAATGTTTTCTTCTACATAATTTATTGTTTCAGGTCTTATTTGGAGGTCTTTAATCTATTTTGAGTTCATTTTGGTATATGGTAATAGGTTGCAGTTCACATTCATTCTTTTGCATGTTGATTTTTAATTTTCCCAGCACCATCTACTAAAGAGGCTTTCTTTTTCCCATTGTATATTTTTTTCAGCTCTTTTGTAAAAAATAATCTGTCCACATATTTGTGAGTTTATTTTTGGATTTTCAATTCTGTTCCATTGGTTTGTATATCTGTTTTTATGCCAATACCAAGCTGTTTTGATTATTAAGACTTTATAGTACAGATTAAAGTCAGGCAGTGAAATGTCCCTAGCTTTATTCTTTTTTTCTTAGGATAGTTTTGGTGATTCAGGGTCTTTTGTGGTTCCATACAAATTTGATGATTTTTAAAAATCTATTTCTTGAAAGAATGTCTGTGAGATTGTTATGGAAATAGTGTTGAATATGTATATTGCTTTGGGTAATATGGCCATTTTAACTATGTTGGTTCTTCCAATCCATGAACATAGACTATCTTTCCATTTCTTTGTGTCTCCTTCAATTTATTTTAATAGTGTCTTATAGTTTTCCATGCATAAGTCATTCACATTTTTTATTAAGTTTATTCCTAGTATTTCATTCTTTTTGTTGTGATTACAAAACATTGGTTTTCTCATTACTTTTTCTGAGGTTTTTGTTGTTATTATATAAAAATGCAATGGATTTTTATACATTAACTTAGTGTCCTGAAACTTTACTGTATTTATTCATTATTTCTAATAGTTTTCTGGTGGAGTATATAAAATTTTCTTTGTAAAGAATAATGCCATCTACAAAAAGTGAGTTTGACTTCTCTTAGTATGGATTCCTTCAATTTCTTTCTCCTGCCTGATTGCTCTAGCTAGAACTTCCAGCATTATGTAGAATAGCAGTGATGACAGAGGACATCCTATCTTATTCTTGATTTTAGAAGAAAAGATTTCAGTTTTTCCCCATTCAGTATGACATTCACTGAGGGTTTGTCATATATGGCCTTTATTATGTTGAGGTACTTTCTTTCTATACACGTTTTATTAAGTGTTTTGATCACAAATGGATGTTGTATTTTATCGAATGCGTTTTCTGCATCGATTTACAATCATGTGGTTTTTATCTTATATTTTGCTTATATGGTGTATCACATTGATCAATTTGCATGTTGAGCCATCCTTGTGCCCCTGGAATGAATCCCACTTGATTGTGATGTGATGTATAATCTTTTTAATGCATTGATGTATGATCTTTTTTATGCATTGCTGTATTCTATTTGTTACTATTTTGTTTAGGATTTTTGCATTGGTGCTCATCAAAGATATTGGTTCATAGTTTTTTCTTCATTTGTTTGTGTTTGTGATGTTCTTATTGGGCATTAATATTAGGGTAATGGCATCGTAGAATGAGTTGAGAAATATTGCCTCTTCAGTTTTTTGGAAGAGTGTGTCAGTTCCTCTTTAAATACCTGTTAAAACTTGTTATTGAGATCATGTGGTCCTGGACTCTTGCTTTGGGAAGATTTTGGATAGTTGCTTTATTTTCTTTACTGTTGATTGGTCTGTTTAGGTGATCTAGTTCTTGATTCAGTATAGTAACCTATATGTTTTTACAAAATTGCCCATTTCTTCTAGGTTGCAAAATATGATGGCATATAGCCCTTCATAGTACTCTTGTATGATCCTTTGTATGTCTGTGGTATCAGTTTTAATTTCCCCATTTTCATTTTTTTCCCAATTTTATTTTTAATTTAGATTTTGTTTGTTTATTTGTTTTGTTTTGTTTTGTTTTTCTTTTTCCCTTGGTGAGTCTAGTCGAGGGCTTATCAATTTTATTTAGTTTTTTCAAAGAACCCTCTTTTGGTTGCATTAATTCTTTTCTATTTTCTGTTCTCTGTTTCATTTACTTCTGCTCTAATTTTTATTATTTTCTTCCTTCTGCTGACTTTGGGCTATGTTTTTGTTTTTGTTCTTTTTCTAGTTTTTAAAGATGTGATATTAAGTTGTTTGCTTGTGATTTGTCTTGTTTCTTGAGATAGACCAGTAGTGATATAAATTCTTCTCTTATTACTGCATTCACTGCATCCCAGTAATTTTGATATGTTGTATTTTCATCATCTTTCATTTCTATGGATTTCTTTATCTCTTCTTTTATTTATTCTTTGATGCAATCACTTTATAATAACTTGTATTTTAATCTCCATATATATTTTTTTCTGCTTTCCTTTTACAGTTGATCTCCAAATTCAAAGCGTTGTGGTCAGAGAACATACTTGGTATGATTTTAGTCTTCTTAAATTTGCTGAGATTGGTTTTGTGTCCTAGCATATGGTCTACACTTGAGATGTTTCACGTGTACTAGAGAATAGTATATAGTCATGTGTTGTAGGATAAAATGTCCTGTAAATGTCAATTACATCATTTGCTATAATGTATCACTTAAAGCTGATATTTTCATATTGTCTTTTGATTGGATGATCAAGGGGGTGTTTAGATTCTCCTCCTACAATAATTGTGTTTTTATCAGGTTCTCCTTTTAGATCTGTTAGTAGTTGCTTTGTAAATTTTGGTGCTTCTTGGTTGGGGTCATATATATTAGTAAGTGTCATGTCTTCTTGTTGTATTGTACCCTTTATCATTATAAAATGTTTGTCTTTATCTCTAATTACCTTTTTGATCTTGAAGTTTGTTTTCTCAGACAATTATGACTACAACTGCTTTTCCCTGGATGCCATTTGCTTGGAATATTGTTTTCCACCCTTTCACTTTGAGTCTATATTTGTCCTTGTGGCAGAAGTGTGTCTTTGAGGGGGAGCATAAAGTTGGGCTTTGTTTTTTAATCCAGTTTGCTACTCTGTGTCTTTTTATTGGTGAGTTCAGTCTATTTACATTTAGGGTGATGATTGATATATGAGGATGTTCTGTAGCCATTTTATCTTTTGTTTTATGGTAGCTCTTTTTACTTTTTAGTCCTTGTTCGCTTTTTTATTCCCATTGTTTTTTGTTTGTTTGTTTGTTTTCTATTTATTGTTAAATTTAATGAGGTTACATTGGTTGGTAACAATTAGATAGTTTATTCCCATTGTTTAGTTTAGTTTTATGGCATTTGTGACTGTCTTCCTTTTTTTTTTTTTTATTGTGTTTTAGTTCTAAGCTCTTTTTCAGAGGCTACCATAAAGTTTATGTGAAAGAAAGTTTAATGTATGCAGTGGTCACTTTTCTTTTCTTTTAAGAATTTATTTTATTGTTTTAGACAGAGACAGAGAGAAGGGGGATGGCCCAGAACATTTCTCCATAGTTGTATATCATCAGTTTTCAAAATGGTTTTGTTCCACACAGGTGGGCGGGGGCCATGCAGAGCCGGAACTGGGCTGAGGGCCTTCCACATAGGATGCATGCCCACTCAAGCCAGGGGCCAAGCCAGGGGGTGAGAACTGAACTGGGGGCCTCCCGTATGGGAAGCACAGCCCAGTTCAGCACTTTGGTTCTCACGGGTGAGTACCAGGATTCGATCCTCAGTCCCTGGATCTGTAAAGCAAGTGCTCAACCCTCTGAGTCATCCTGGTTTTCCAGTGGTCCCTTTTCTTAAGGGTGTTTCTTATCTTCATTCTCTTTGGAAGTTTAAACCTTTACTTCCTCCCTTTTTATGTTTTTGTCATCCAAGTTTATTTCTATTTATTTTTACCTTTTGTTTTGGGTCCACTAGTCTCCTTTAATATTTCTTGAAATGCCAGCCTCATGCTGGAGAAGTCTCTCAACTTGTATATGTCTGACAAGATCTTTATTCCTTTTTCATATCTAAAGGATAACTTTGCTGTGTAAATGATTCTTGGCTAGTGATTTCTCTCCTTCAATATTTTGAATACTTAATTTCAGTCCCTCCTGGCTTGTAGAGTTTAAGAACTCTACAAGAAATCTGTTAAGAAATCTGATAACAGTCTGATGGACTTCCCTTTATAAATTATGTTGTTCTTTTTTCTGGTTGCCTTAGGACTCTTTCTTTGTCTTTGACTTTTGACTTCAGTATAATGGGCCTTGGATAAGGTCTGCTAGGATTATGTAGCTAGGAGTCCTGTTTCCTTCTTGAACTTGAGTGTCTAGTTCTTTCCATAGATTCAAGAAGTTCTCATATACTATTTGATTAAGCAAACTCTCTGGGCTTATCCTGTCCTCTATTGCTCCAGCATACCTATTATTCTTATGTTATTCTTCCTAATTGAGTCAGTAAATTTTCATAGGGATCTTTTTTTTTTAACTCTCAGATTTCTCTCTTTTTCTTTGTGTGACATTTTCATATTTCTGTCTTCAATTTCTCTAAATCTTTTCTTCATTTGGTTTGCTCTGCTTCCCATACTAACAGTTTTATTGTGTGTTTTTTTATTGCATTATATCCAGAGTTTTTATTTTTTTAGTTCCAACTTCTTTGCTAAAGTATTTCTTTTGTTCAGAGATTTCTTTTCTGAGGTCACTTAGCTCCCTTTTTGTACTCCACCAATTTTCTTTGATCACTTTGACTGTTTTCAGAATTGCAGTCTTGAATTATGTGTCATTTAGATCATAAATTTACATATTTTCAAATTCCTTTTTTGGAGATTTTTTTATTTTCTTTTTCAGCATCTTTGTTCACTAGGGTACCCACTGCTGTTGAAATGTTTCTCTTCTTGGGCATAAGCACTTTTACCCTGGTAGATGTGAAGAGGTCTTTGTTCTGCTTCCCAGCTTGTGTTGCTGTAGCATCTTACAATAGTTTCTGTTTATTGTTCAGTTTTCTCACAGTGAGAGACTTCCTAGAAGATGGGCTTCTCTTCTTTGACTCAGTCACCCTGGTCTCTGTGTGACTACTCTTTGGGAGGAAATGGTGGGCAATGGCATTCTATGCCTCCAAGGTCTCACTGCAGTCAGAAGCTGCCACACCAGTGCTTCACAGTTTTCATGGATCCCTCTGCTGACATCATCAGCAGGAAGCATGGTTTGTTGAGGTTTGTTGAAAAAGGTGCAGGTTTATGTGCATCACAGCATAATGGTGGCTTTCTGGGTGTGGCTCTCTGGGCAGAGCTGGGGTTGGGAGTTAGCCTTGGGAAAGAGCAAGGGAAGCAGCCAGGTTCTGTGTCTAAAGCCACTGTGCTTTGTCTGAGGCCCCACCTCATAGAGGACCACTCTGCTTCAGCCATCATTACCATTCTGCTGCTAGCACACTGTTTGCTAGAAAGGCACTTCCACCACCTGCTTCTTGCTTCAGCTGCCAGCACTAAGTGCTGTGTGGTCTGCACTTCAGCCACCCACTCCATGCACCAGTAGCTGGCCCTGTGCTCTGGCTGCCTGTGCTGCTCTTTGGCTGCTGTTGGTGCCATGCTCTCGACTCCTGCACCACTCTGGCCACTCACACCATGCTATGGCTGCTCTTCTCATGCTCCTGCCACAACATCATCTATAGCCACCATGACCAGCTTCTGCCATTCACCCCGCACTCTAGCCACCTGTGTGCCTCCTTTTGTCTGTTCCCAGCCTCCGCACTGTCCAGTGTCATTCTGCATCTCAGCCTGTGCTCCCAGGTTTCCACCTCCATCTCTCCTCTGCTTGCTTCAGTCTCCAGGCCAGTCTTTGGGTCAGTTTCTGGGTAGTACTCTGTGGCAGGTCTCTGCACTGCTGTCTTCCCTTCTCTCACGTGCCTCCCTTTCTCTTACCTTTAACTATTTTCTTTCAATCAGTGGTCTCTCAGCTGAGGATGTATTATCTGGTTAGATTTTAGTCAAATTTGTTATTTCCAGGAGAGGTTTCTAGAGTTCCTCTCATACTGCCATCTTCTCTCATCATTCTTGATCTTCAGGAATTTTATCAGATTATGCTAATAGCATATCCTTTTTTAAAAAGATTTATTTTATTGTTTTTGACACAGAGAGCTAGAGACAAAAAGAAACAGAGAGAAGTGGGAGGGCCCAGAGCAGTCTCCATAGTTGTACATCAGTCTTTCACAGGTGGGAGCAGGGCCATGTAGGGCAGGAACACAGCTAGGGCCTCCCACATGGGAGGCATGTTCCCCCCATGAGCTGGGGGTTAAACTTGAACTGAACTGGGGGCCTCCCGCATGAAAAGCTCTCCTCAGCAAGAACCAAATTGGGGCCCTCCCACATGGGAAGCACACCACAGTTCACTATATGAAACTGCATGGGCCAGGGCCAGGGCCAGGACTCAATCTTTGAACCTCAGGGCTGCAAAATGAGTGCTTAATCTGCTGAGCCATCCCAGCATTCACAGCATATCCTTTAAAAAAAAACTTTAAAAGAGTTCTGCACCCAGTTTCACTCTACTGGTGCTGGGGCACAACAATAACCAATTCTTGGACATCAGTTTGTTATCCTACAATTCAACTCAGTTCTGACACTACCTTAGAGATGACATCTGATCCCACAAGGTAAAGATTCAGTCCCACAAGACTGCCCTCCATGTTAGATGACAAGAGCAAACCCAAGTTGTTAACTGTGCTTCTAACTGACTGGCTATATATTAGAGGTTTACACAACTCTCTCTTTGGTTCAATTAATTTGCTAGAGTGACTCACAGAACTCAGGAATGCTATTTACTCACTAGATTACTAATTTATTACAAAGGATGTATATTAAAGGATACAAATCAATCGCTACATGAAAAGATACACAGGGTGAGGTCCTGAACAAAGCCACTTCTGTTCTCATGGATATTTGAACTCAGCATAATGGCATATTGAAGTGTTATGGTTTACCAACTTGGAAGCTCTCTGAAACCATTCCTTTAAGGCTTTTACAGGGAATCTATTACACAGGCATGATTGACTAAAGCAAGTTTATCCAACCTATGACCCATGGGCCACATGTAGTTCAGGACAGCTTTAACTGAAGCCCAACACAAATTTGTAGAGTTTTTAGAAACATAACAAATATTATACATGGACTTTTTTTCTTTAGCTCATCGGCTATTGTTATTATTAGTATATTTTTATGTGTGGCCAATGACACTTCTTTTCCAAATGTGGCCCAGGGAAGCCAAAAGGTTGGACACTCCTGGTAAAGTATTGGCCACTCATGATAGTTTTAACCTGTAGCCCTTCTTCCTTCCCAGAAATCAGGAGGTGGGACTAAAAATTTTACCCCTTTAGTTCTGGTTGGTTCCTCAAGCAACCATCCCCTATCCTTAGAAACTATCTAAAAGTCACCCCATTAACATAAACCCAGTTGTGGTAGAAAGAAACTTGTTATGAAAAATAAGACATCCATTTTACCTTTATGGCTCTAAAGCAATTTCAGAAACCGAGAAGACCAAATATAACAAAAGATGATCCCATTGCTTTTGTTGCTTAGGAAATTTAAGAATTTTTGGAAGCTGTGATAAATAAACTATGGATGAAGACCAAATATATATGAGAAATATATTTTGGTCATCTGAGTGATGAAATATATATACATTTTTTAAGATTTTTATTAAAAATGTAGCTAACATACAATATTGTATTAGTTTCAGCTGTATATCAGCTAGTCAATGTTCATATACATAAAAAAGTGATCACCATGATAAGTCCAGCAACCAACTGATTCAATACCACACTATCACAATATTATTGTCTGTATTCCCCATGCTGTACATTATAGGCCTATGATTTATTGAATTTATATCTGGAAATTTGGACCACTTATTGTCCTTCAGCTTTTTTACTCCTTTAAAACTTTTAAATTTCAGTTGACATTCAATATTATTTTATATTAATTTCAGGTGTGCAACGTAGTAGTTAGATATTTGTATAATTTAAGAAGTGATCCCCCTGACTAATCTGTTACTCACCTTGCACTATATGTAGTTATTACTGTATTATTCCTTATGCTTTACTTTATACCCTCATGAGTATTTTGTACCTACCAATTTGTACCTCTAAATCACTTCACTTGCTTTACTTTGTCCCCCAATTCCCATCTATCACCCCAAATCTATTAATAGTACTCATCTCATACCATACATAGTTATTACAATATTATTAACTATATTTCTTATACTATACCCTAAATTCCCATGACTGTTTAGTAACAACCAATTTCTACTTCTTAATCCTTTTGCCTTTTCCACCCACCTTCCTAAAACTCCTCCCCAAATATTCTCTGTATCTATAAATTTGTTTTGCTTGTTTGTTTTGTACTTTAGATTCCACATATAAGCAAAATCACATTGCATCTGTCTTTCTTTGTCTGACATACTCTACTCAGCACAATACCCTCCAGGTCCATCTCTGCCACTGCTGACCAATGTATTCTATCATATATAAAGGGTGTCCCAAAATTCACGCAAGATTTGAGTTTTGCGTCATTTGTGTGGTAAAGTGTTGCCAATGAAAACAAAAGACAGCGTGGCAGCTGACAGTTCAGGGTTATTAAAAATGGAGCACTACACAAAAGAACAATGCATTTTCATTGTTGAGCAATGAAAATTTACAATTTTTAATTATAAACCTGTGTTTTCTATCAAAATTACTTCTTGCGTAAATTTTGGGACACCCTTTATGTACCACCTTCTTTACCCATTCATCCATTGATGAATACCCATGCTACCTCCATATATTGGCCATTGTAAACAATGCTGCAGTGAATGTATGGATGCATATGTTCCCTTGAAATTGCATTTAGGGTTTCTTCAGATATATGCCTAGAAATGAGATTACTGGGTCCTCTTTGTCTCTCGTTATAGTCTTTTTTTTTTTAATCTGTGTTTTGTTTTGTGTTGTTTTTCTGGTATAAGTATTGCTTTCCCAACTTTTTGTTTTGTTTTGTTTCTGTTTTCATGAAATACATTTATTCCTTTCTTTTAGTCTTTGTGTGCCTTTCAGTCTTAAGTAAGTCTCTTGTAGGCAGCCTATATAAGGGTTTTTTGTTTGTTTGTTTTTTTATCCATTTAGCCACCTTATTTTTTTGATTATAGCATTTAATCCATTTACATTGAAAATAATTGTTGATGTATGTGTACTTATTGCCATTTTATTATTCATATTATTGTGGTGTGTTGTTTTTTTTCCCCCTTTAAGAAGTCCCTCTAACACATCTTATAATTTTAGATTGGTGGTGATGAACTCTTTTAGCTTTCTCTTATCTGGAAAAATTTTTGTCTGTCATTCAATTCTAATACATGATCACCTTGCTGAGTAATTTTGGTTGTAGATCCTTGATTTTCATCACTTTGAATATTTCCTGCCAATCTCTTCTTGACTGTAAATTTCTGTTGAGGAATCAGCTGACAGTCATTTGGGAACTTTCTTATAGGTAACTAACTACTTTTCTCTCTGTTTTTAATATTCTTTCTTTGTCTTTAATCTTTGGCATTTTAATTATTGTGTGTTTTGGTGTGGGCCTATTTTGGTTTATCTTGTTTGGGATTCTCTGTACCTCCTGTGCTTGTATGTCTTTCCTTTGCTAGATTAGGAAAGTTTTCAGTCTTTATTTTCTCAAAGATATTTAATCCCTTGTGCTCTCTCTTCTTCTGGTACCCCTATGGTGCAAATGTTGTTATGCTTAATGTTGTCTCAGAGGTCTCTAGCTTTACTTTT
>PVKE010020812.1:0-27145 GCA_004027555.1 Craseonycteris thonglongyai
GAGAGAGAGAGAGAGGAGGTGGAGGAGGAGGAGGGAAAGAATTGGAGTAATTGTCTCACTGTTACATAATCTGTCTGTTGAAAAACTGGTATCAGAATGCAGTACCAACATAGCCTACCTCTTTTATATGGAATAACACTAGTCATTATATTCTTTACTTCGATGTGTGTGTGTGTGTGTGTATTTTCTTCTTTTTTGCTATGGTATCTTTCTTTACTTAGTAAATGAATTGGCTTACAGATTTGAACACTGCATTAACGTTAAGCTTAAGTCATGAATGTCATCACAAATCCTACTGACATATGGATTTGACTATGATCTTGTGCTTATCCTATAACTAAAAACTAGAAATCCCCTTCCTATCACTGAATTATTCACAACTTTGGAATGACAGTGGGGTCATGGAAACAAGGCAGCTGTGTTCACTGGCATTGCACACCACAGCTCTTATCTCTGCAAACTAGCAAGAATGTGCTCATGGGTACCACGGTTGTCCCACAGGTATGATGATGATGACGAAAGGATGAAACCAGATATATAACAGTGTGGGAACTGTCATTAGAGCATTGACCTGAAAATGAATGCTGTCATTCCCAAATCTTTCATTTCACAAATATTTATGGAAATATCGTGTGCTGAGAGACTGTAAGGTTCACTCTTGAGCCTGAACCTTACAGAAAGCGGTTCGTGGGGTCAGTATGGTGTTGGGGTCAGGGTGATGCTGGTGTCAGGGTGGTGCTGGTGTCAGGGTGGTGTTGGGATTAGGGTTGTACTGGAGTCAGGGTGGTGCTGGGGTCAGGGTGGTGTTGGGGTCAGGGTGGTGCTGGGGTCAGGGTGGTATTGGTGATTGTGACCTACGCAGGAAACCTCACAGAGGAAGCAAACTGCTGAATCATGTGGCCCTGCCCCAGGCTACCCTTATCTCCTCTTGCTAAACTTTTAGAGGCTTTTAAAAATGTTTATGCTTAATCTCTTTTTGTAAAAGGAAATATGTTGTTTTTGACTAAAAAATAAAAATAAATAAATAAAAATGGCAGGAGGGGGGCATTGTTGGGTCCTGTTCCAAAAGAACAAAATACACTCCCAGCTATTCTTGGTGTCATTATAGCTTCTCTTGATAAGGTGCTCCAGAAAATTCACAGAGCCTTTGAAATATCCACGTGGGGTTCTATTCAGATGCCTGGAAAAACAACATTGAACCTTTGCATTTCTTTTTAAGGAGTGGAAAGCCTAATGTCTTTTCTCTAACGTTGAGCATTTCCTCCTGGCTTTATTTCTCATTATAGCTGCAGAGCCAAACTGGTAGAAATTTCTTTGATGTGGTTTCTTAAGAAAAATGGTCTCTTTAAGATGATTTCCCTATTCTGTGTATCACCTCACCTATTCTTCCTAAGCGGCCCCCAAGGGGGTTATTTTCATTCAGAGGTGCCAGATTAGCTTTCTAGAGGTAGCATAGAAGTGCTTTGCAATGTTTCTATCCTCATGTTTGTCCTTAAACTGCAGGATTTCCCTCCCTTGGTTAATAGGAAATGGAGCTAACGTTCACAAGGTAATTTGAATGCTTTTTTCTTTTTCCTTTTACATCAATGTTTTGATTCTAGAGGAACTGAAGGCTTGTGGTCAAATGTCAGCACTATTTCAGTGAATAAGAATGTGTAGTGTAACTATCCCAAACGGTCTATTTCTTTGCCAACCCAGTAAAGCATCAAAAAGACCTCTGGTAGCTATAGCAACGTAACCACAAGCTGCTCAATTGTAGACACTCTTTTTGTACATCTGATTCCCTCTCCATTTTGTAGAAAATCAGAAGCTAATGGGACACAGCTGTTTTCACTTTGGTTTGCTTATTAAGCTAAATTCAAATTGCGTTTCGCTTTATTCATTTAATTAATACGGTATTGGTTTCCAACACACCAGAATCTCTGAGATTTATGAAAAAGATGCAAAATAAGACTTTTGCTATAAGACATGCAGAAAAAAAACATCTAGGCATCTCTTTTAATTATTTCATTAAAAATCATTCTCAAATATCTTAATATATAATAGATGATATAACTTCAGTTGAAAAAGTCATTCAGATTTAACTAGGAAATGGTAAGAAAAGAAAACTATTAATAAAAGAGATATTGGGTAGGGATGCTGGAATAACTCAGTATGTTGAGTTACTGCAAGCATGAGGTCCAGGGATTGAATCTTGGCCTAGGCCCGTGCAAACCCATATGCTGAACTACGGCACAACTAGTAATCACTGGAATGGCTCAGCATTGAAGGTACTCACCTCCCATGCTGGAGGCCCCCCGTTCGATTTCTGCCCCACACAGCCCACATCCACCTGTGTGGAATAAAACTATGTCAAAACTAATGATGTACAACTGTGGAGATTGTTCTGGGCCCTCCCCCCTTCTCTCTCTCTCTCTCTCTCTCTCTCTCTCTCTCTTTCTCTCTCCTTCAAAGCAGGAGGAAGGAGAGATTTTTTTAAAGAGAGATTTGGGTATATAGTTGTTGACACAATTGTCTGATCCACTATAATAATATGCTATCATTCTTTATGCCATAGTAACAATAGTAACAGATTAGTGTTGAACTAATGCTGATTCCTCCTACTCTAGAGTTTGGTGTGAAGGATATATTTACATTAGTAACTAGAGCAGCACATAAAACTTATGTATAAAGTTTGTGAATTTAAGATTGGAGTTCTTAATATCTACTGCTTTGAGTTTACATGAGATTTATTGTTTATTTGTTTTATTTATCACATTACAAAAGGGACTATGTCTAAATCATCTTCCTAACTAAAAAATTCCCTAATCATTCAATCATGCTTTTATTTATCTGGTCATTCACCTATTCGCTTACTCAAATATTTATTAAACCGTAGGCATGCAATTAGATGTTACAAATGTGGGCATGACAATTAAATTCAAGTTGACTATATGTAGACAGAATAACTAGCTGAAATGTCATCTGATATGTGCAAAAGAAGATATTATATAAAGTATATGCTACAGATGGACCATATTTTGAGAAATACATATTTAGCAAAACACAGGGAAGGAAATGAGTAACTTCAGCTGGGGAGGAGAATGCAGATTAACCCTTTTCCTGTCGACCCTGGGAACATTCACTGGCGGTGCTTGTAGCTGTGATGTTTACCCCGAGATAACTCCGTGGATTACAGTCTTAACCTTACCCATAAAGTTCTGTGCTTTGAAATATACCACACAAAAAAATATTGTTAAATACTGATCATCATTTACATTTACATTACATTCGGATTAGAGACAGCTCTGTTTAAAAATAACTCCAAGAATAGTTTTTATATTTTATTTTCACATTGAAATCTATATTTATGTAAAATTAAATAAACATGGCAGAAAGATGCACTCCCCCCCACCCCCACCCCCCAAAATGGGAATAGGTTAAGGATAGCACCTCGGAGGAGGACAAGATGTTTGAACTAAATTTTGAAATGTGAGCAGCAATAGTTCTTTGGTAGTGGAGCAGATGTAAACCACTGTGGCATAAAACACATTAAGTGTGAGAAATTGCATACTTTGCTTTTTAGATTGTCTTAAACCCTAGCTATTAATGTCAAAGGATGCTCCATTATGTGGAAATCTGGGAGGGATTTTGGTTTGAGGAGCATTTCCAAGAACCGGTTGCACATCTGTTCAACAACCCTAATTTGAAAAGGAAACTGATAATTATTATGTATCCTGTTTGTATCAATAACATGCCACACCCTCTAGATGTCTTGTCTTATAAGCATGATTATTAATTTCATTTGACATGTGGGAAAGATGCGGTTGAAAAGGTTCAGGGATTGTTCCAACTTAGTCAAGCACAGTTACAGGGTTTAAATTCATGTCTGCCTGACCTCAAAACTAATGCTCTCCAAAGTATTATTCCACTACCACTACCCCAAAGCTTGGAGCTTTTGGTGGAAAGGGACAGCAATGGATGAGGAGTCAAGTAGAATAGGAATAAAGAATAGCAGTTGTACCTCGCTGGTCCTCATTGTCTGACGACGTCAGGTAACACATGCATAAGAAAGCTATGATGCAAAGACCTCTCTATTTATTGACTGACTTATCAACCCCAGCATTTTTTTCCCTTGGTCATATTAACTGGTTTATGGTACTTGGCTTTTGCAATGAACATTCACATTTGAAATGATCTAGTAAACTCCTAGCAATGGCCAGTCCCCTCACTGCTATAGCATCCTATAATCACTACTCTAATGGCACTTGCCTGTCTTGCAGTGCCTATTTACTTATCTGTGTTTCCTATTAGAGGAAAGAGTCTTCAAAGTCAGGATCATGTCTCATTTACTGTAATATCCCCAATGCCTTGATATGATTTCAGTCTTTCAAAATTTGCTATGAATTTTTGTGTGACTTAACATATAATCTAGTTCATAGAATGTGCCATGTGGACTTGAGAAGAATGGGTACTCGACTGGACGGAATAGGCTTTCAACTTCTATAGGCTTATTTGGTTTAGAGTAGAGATCAAGTCCGATGTTTCTTTATTGATTTTTTTTTTTGGTTTGGATGTTCTATCCATTGTTGCAAGTAGAACATCAAAGTCCTCTATTATAGTGGTATTTCTCTTAATTCTCTTTTCAAATCAAGTATTTGCTTAATATATTAGGTGTTCCAATATCAGTGCATATATATTTAGAATTGGTATATCATCTTGGTAACACTAAAGCCATAGTAAACAAAAAGGTATGATGCTGACATAAAAAACAGATACAACGACCAATGGAACAGAACAGAGAGCCTAGAAATAAGCCTTCACATCACAGATATGGTTGACTATTTGATAAGGGAGCCCAAATCACTTAAGGAGGAAAGGACTATCTCTTCAGTAAATGCTGCTGGGAAAAGTGGATTCCACATACCAAAGAATTAAGTAGACTCCTAATACAACTCACAAAAGTTAACTCAAAGTGAATTAGACTTAAATGTTAAGGCCTGTAACTGTAAAATTCCTACAGGAAAAAATATCCTTGACACTGATCTCAGCAAGGAGTTCTTGTATATAACATCAAAAGCTCAAGTAACCAAAGTATAAGTCAAGTAGGTAGGACTACATTGAACCAAAAAACTGCAGCATGATCAACGAAACAAAAATGTAATCTATGGAATGAGGAGAAATATTTGCAAACCGTCTATCTGATAGGAGGTTAATATCTTAAATATATGAAATATTCATATAATTTAATAGCACCAAAATAAATCATGTGATTAGAAATGAACAAAGGACCTGAATAGAGATTTTTCAAAACAAAATCCATTCAAATGGATAATAGGTATATGAAAAGTGCTCAACATCATTAATCATCATGAAAATGCAAATCTAAACCATAGTTAACATCAATTAGAATGACTATTTATAAGAAGCCTAGAGATAAATGCTGGTGAGGATGTGAAGAAAAAGGAACCCTGGTTCATTGCATAGTAGGAATGGAAATTGGTACAACCACTACAGAAAACAGTACAGAGGGTTCTCACAGAACTACCATATGATCCAGCAATCTCGTTTCTGTATATATTTCTGAAGGGAATTTTGAAGGAAATAAAAATCAGTTTCCCAAAGAGATACCGGTATGTGTATTTTCATGTTTATTATAGCATTTTTTTTCACAGTAGCCAAGACATGGAAGTGACCTAAATGTTCATCACGAGAAGAATGGATAGAGAAAATGATAAAATAAATACCATTCAGCCATGAAAAGAAAGAAAATTCTGCCTTTGCAACAACTTGAATGACCCTTTAGGGTGTTACGCTAAGTGAAATAAGTAAAAAGAGAGAAAGAGAAGTACTGTATGGTTGCACTTTTATGTGGAATCTAAAAAGTTGAACTCATAGAAACAAGTAGATTGGTGATTGCCAGGCATGAGGGGGTGAGGAAAATGAGGAGACATTCCAAGGAAACAATCTTCCAGTTATGTGAGGAATAAGTCCAGGGATCTGATGCAGAGTATGATGACTATAATTAATAATACTGTAACATATACTTGAACACTGCTAGTAGCATAGAACTTAAATGCTGTCACCATAACAATAATAACAATAAAATGCTAATCATATGAGAAGGTTGTGAAATAACTTCATTGTGATTATCATTTCATAATATATATGTGTGTCAAGTCATTATATGCTACAGCTTAAACTTATAAAATGTTTTATATTAATTATATCTCCATTAAGCTGTGGGAAAATAATTAAGGAGGGGTTCCGTGGTGTCATTTGCCAAGGTTAGAGAAATGTACCTGCATGAGACTAAACAGATTATATCACCTTAATGGGGACAAAATAAATGATTGTGATATTTTTTATGGTTCCCTCTCCAAGGTTGAGATCGTATGCTGCTGGGGGGCTGTTTTGTTGTATTTTCTGTTTCCGTTTTCCTTTTGGTTTGAACATTAATTGAAAATAAGCCTTTCCAACATTTTCAACTGCACACATCATCGTCCTTAGATGTGCTTATGGGAATAAGATGATTTCTCTAAATGTATATGATTATTTAGTCCCACACACTGGCAATTTACCATCAAGTAATTCATATGTTGCTGTGTGAAATGAAGAGGCCCCATGATTCACTTATGTGGATATCTTTTAGTGTTTGAAATTGATTCTATAACGACACAGATAATTTAATCATTTGACTGCCTTAAAAATAGCAGGGAAGATTACTTCACAATGAATATTGCATAGATGATCTCTGATGTCTTTATTGTCATTTCTTGAATGAAGCCCAGGGAGACACAGCCACAAGATGATTCATATGGACTGTTACCCAAGAGAAGACTGGGAGGTAAGGCTTCTTCAGGAAGGTGCCTGCTAGGACCATCCAGAACAAGACAGATGGAGAGACGAACCAGGGGAGACAAGTCTGTAACCAGGTTTCCAGGAGGCCCTCCTGGGCACAGAAGCTGCAGGCAGAGGGTTAGGAGCTGCGTGAATGATGGGCAGGAGCAGCGGGCAAGGACCACGGGCAAGAAACGAGGGTGTGTCCAGCACTCATGAAGAGCCGCCTCTACGTTCATGCGTGCACGACGCTGGGACGTCTGGATTTAAAGCCAGGAAAAACCATTCTCTACCACGGGTGCAGATGTGATCACATTTTTTCCTTGTGAGAATTAGATTAAATTACGTTTCATGTAAACATGATCAGGTATGCATAAATTAGTTTTTTTTTTTTTTTCTCCTTCCTAACAAGATGAGTTTCTCATTGTTGGTTTTACTAAATTAAGTTTTCCAAACTTAACAAAACTGAAGTACTTCTAGTTAAGATTTCACTTACATCTTCATTTAACACAATCATCAGAGCAATTTCCAAGAAACATAATCTGATTTAATGATATTATAATAGTTAGCAAAGTATCTAGATATTAGGCAAAGGAAGCAGGCTCATTGAATAAACAAATGAGTATATGACGCTATCAGGTCTCTTAAGTGATTTAAATGGTATACAGAGATTTGGGTTCATTAGTTAGAGCATTAGTTGTGTGCTTTAAGCTATCTTTTATGTTTCAGTCTGTCAGATAAAAAAAACAGTTCTTAAAAAGAGAACAGATATATTGGAAGAGATTAATGACTGGAGTTGAACAATCATATCGTTCAAGAGCACACAAAACTGAAAATGCATAAACCACTCACTGCCTGCTCACTGTGTGTTGGTTTCTTCTGTACTGTGTGTTGATACTTAATTCTCACAACTCTGAGCTCATTACTATTATCATCATCTTCATGTGGTGGGAAAGAAAACTCAAACTGAGAAGCAAAGGGTATAAGCCACTTGCCTCATCGACTGCAAGTGATGGGATCAGGGCTCCCATTCCTGTGCCTTCACCCCCATCTTGTACTGTCCTTGACTGGAGGTTGGCTCCCTCGAGTGCCAGCCAGGAAGCAGATGTCAGTACCAGTAGTACGGTTCCTAAATGCTAGCTATTCAGAGGAAACTAGTTACTAAATAAAAACAAAAATAAATGGTAAAGAATAATCTACCATTGAGTGAGAGTGCCTATTATGGACTGACTTGTTTCCTCTCCTCCAATTTTATATGTGGCAGTCCAACCCCCAATGTGAATGTATTAAATAAAGGGCCTTAAAAATGTGTGTGATTCGTCTGGAAAAGGCATTTTTCAAGGGTGTCAAAGAATCCTGGCACATATATTTATTTTATGGTTGAAGATTTGATATATTATACCAACCATGTCCAACCTTTTGGCTCCTCTAGGCCACACTGGAAGAATTGTCTTAAGTCACACATGAACTACACTAACACTAATGATAGTTAATGTGCTTTAAAAAAAGAAAAAAAGGCAAGGCAAGGAAAGGAAAGGAAAAGAAAAGAAAAAGAATCTCATAATGTTTTAAGAATTTGTGTTGGGCCACACTCAAAGCCATCTTGGTCTGCAAGTTGGACATGCCTGCATTATATAGTCCAATTATCTAGTTGTTTCCATACACACAGATTCCAAAACGTCTGCATTGTGTACAATCGATTCAGCATGAAACAATACCTGTTGTTTAAATTCTCTTAAAATATGCAGAAAACACTTGCGGCAGTGACTCTCCTCCCCTTATAAAACAGGAGTGCCTACACACATTCCTTTACCTCTTTATGAGTTGGTTTCTTCTGGGATCTTGTTAAAGCGGCATGAGGCCAGGGGAGAAGAGCAGCCGTGTGCAAAGCTTGCTACCGTCCATGAGTGGGCAGATGGCAGAAGACTTGGAAACTGTGCTAAATAACAGGTTTATAGGTCAGGATGCCACTGCAGGGAAGGGAGCATCTATCAGGTTGCCTCTGATGAGACTGGCAGAGCTTTAAAGCCATTTTTTACTGTAAAAGCACATGACCCAATAAAGAACCACAGTGTCTAGTAAATCTTTCAGTCTCCCTTCTGCATGTGTCCGCATTCTTTGTTGACTTAAAAAAGGCACTGACCCTCCCCATTCCTCCCAGAAGAACGGTCACTTCCAGGTAGTGGCAGAGATCTGGGAGACGTGGGAGATGGCGGTGGGAACGCCGTGGTTGAACACTGGCATCTTTCCTAACTATCTCAGAGAAGGCAGGAGATGCAAATACTTATATGTTCAAATGAATCCTCTTGCTCTGGATTTTCTGTAACACTATGCCTCAGAGCAGTACTCCTCCACGTGTTCTAGACCTCTTTTTCCATTAGAAGCAATAAAAATTGTTTTCTTAAAACATCAAATATTAGTGATGCCTTGACATGCCAAACAAGAGAAAGAAATGTAAGCATGGCTGTTAATCTTCAAATATTTTCCTACCACTGGGTTTTTTCTTCCCCCCCCCCTTTCTTTTGTGGTATGTGTTCAATAAAAATGAATTGTGGTTCATTTTAGATTGATGCCAGACTACACTGCGGTACACCAGTTATACGGTCAGGTTTCTTGTACTCACTTAGGTTCAGAGTTGCCAAGTATGACTAGGTTTGCAGCAGAAAAAAACGTCAGGTTGCTTGTTCTAGTGTGAATGACCCCTTTCTGGAGTCTACATGTTTGAAGGGAGTTAATTAAGTGCTGCTGGTTTATTAACTTTTCCCAGACACACATCGTATGTTCATCAATATAGCAAACATGTTTCTACCGAAGATGGAGGATGTTTATCTTGTGTTATCAAATTATATAAATTTGAAATTTTGAAAAACTTCCTTTGAAATTGCATGAATTTCGTGGTTTAGGTGTCAAGGGATGTGGGGGGCATTCAGAGTAATTCTGGTTTGATAATTTGAAATGCTTATTTTTGTGCTGAGTTAGAATTTATAGTTTATCTTATTCATTGGATAGCCCATAGAATTGACATTTAATCTACACATGAAGCTTAAGCACAAGTCTACACAAAGTGATATGTGCAAGGTAATAAAGAAACAGATCATTCTAAATCTAGGAAATTCACAAAGAGACTAATTGCCCATTAAAATTGTTGTAAGTGATAAATATAGAGGACGGATACTTATTTATAGAAATGCAACCACTTGAAGTAGGTAACTCAGATATAGACTAGAACTTGAAGAAAAGACAATGCATTGCATAACTAACCATGCTTAGCTCAGTCCTCCAATCCAGAGATTAAAATATGTTTTTTAGTTAAAGTCTTATTCTCTACCTAGGAAGTACTGTGCTCTATTTTTACTATTCAGAAATACCTAAAATATGGTTTATGCCTCCATTGAGCCAATACTAGATTCATTTGTGATGAGTGTGTTTTCTTCTATCTTGTTCAGTAATCATCTTGATGCTGGTCATAAATCTGTAATAAAATCTGTCAAATGTAACTGACAAGTAATGTAGAAAATATACTATAAATGTAATGCAAAGTAAGTGCCCCTCACCAGAATCTCCTAACAGAGAATTTGATGCACCTGTTTGTTTTGGTTTCACAATTGCTAGATTATTAAAACAAGGTATATAAGTGAATCTGAACATAGTTAGTAGACTAATTGTTAAAAGACCCAATGTCCTTGTCTGTGTGAAGTTCCATTAGTCTATACATTTCTTTAGTCCATTTACCGTTAGAAATTCTGTGGACAACTAACAAAGTGTTTTGGTTCTAGTATGAATAGTTCCAGAGCCATCGCTTAAATGTGGAATGGAGTTGTTACATTGAACAGGATCGTCAGTTGAATTCAGCTCATCTATACAGAAGATTCATTGCCTTGGTAGCATGGTATTTCTAACATGACCATTTTATTCCCCAACTCAAATAAAATTTTAGTAGTATTAATAATGAGGACTTGGTAGCCACTATCAAAATACATTACCTTACAAATGGGAGAGCTTTCACATTTTTAAGCCACCCCATGACTGAGAAGAGTGAAGACTATACTACATAAGGAACTGTTGCACACTACCTCTCAGACAAACTGAATTAAAATGCCCGTTATAGAAACAATGTCATATGTTTAGGTGCAAGTAAAAACAGTGAGAAAAAGCTATGTATATTCGCAATAGTGACTTTATCTGTAAGGAATGAATTTAGGTAAGAAGAAATACGTTGAAGCATAAATACTTTTAGAAATTAATAACAAGTAGACCTTGAGAAGGCATATCTCAAATTTCACCTGTTGTGAAGAGTGTGTTTATTACTTCAGGTATAAATGATTTCTTTCTATTTCTGAACTTTTGACATGTTCAATATCTATCATATTATGACTGGTTTATGGATGTCTGCTTATGCCTATGAGACTGTATCTTTTTTTTTTAATTCCCCTCAAACATAGCATGAAGAGCTGTTCAATGAATACTCTCTGAATGATCAGAATAGTAAGCAGATATGTCTATTTTCATCCAACTCCTATAACCTGTGTGCTCCTCACCACACTGATGGATGTCCTGAGATGCTTACTGCATCCTCGTCATCTGCTCTGGAAAACTCTTCTCCCCGATTCCTCCTCCCTGATTTTCTATTCTGACCACCCAGCCTCCTGGGCATTGGCTTCCTATCTGAGCATCTGATACCTGCTTCTGGTTACATCTATTGTACTGAGTTGCTGGTCACCAATTAACTCCCTCTCTTCACCCTGTTTTCAATTCTACAAAGTCCCTTCCATCGTTCTTACAGCTTCGGGTAAGAGAAACTTTCTCTATCATGTCTTGGTCACTAAACAGGCCAGGCAAACCTCAGGCTGTCCTGCCAGGAGGGGGTCTGTGTGTTAGCCATGAAATGCCTCAATAGCTATAGTTTTTCTAACCAGAAGGAAAGCCAAATACCTTTAATCATTGTGTTCTACCTGCTACCACTTCCCTGCCTCTTTCCCATCAAATCTTAAAGTCTTGACCTGTTATCTTAATTTATATTTCATACTCTTAAAATTTCCAATTGTCATAGTTTACAATGTGTTTCTCACAATCCTTATTAAATAACTTGCAATTTGAGAAAAATGATTGTATAATGTACAAGTTATTTAACCTAGTGCTTAGCCATTTGCAATAGGAACTTAATTATAATTCCTCTTTTATGGGACAGTTTTTAGGATTAAAGAAGTTCATAAATTTAAAGCAGTTAAAAAGGTATCTGACAGACTATAAACATTAAAAATGCTAGTTGCTCTTTATTAGTAGTACTTTTTCAATAAAATCAAAATGAATTTGTTAAACTGAAAAAAATAAGTTAATAGAAATTAGTAAATTAATAAACAACCTTTCATTAATATTTACTTCACAGGAAAGTCAGAAGAGAAGTGAGAAAGAAATGGGAATAAGAAGAGAATAAAAGAAAGGAGAATTCTGAGACCAAGAGAAATGAGAAGGAAACTGGTCACTGATGGTCACAGGTGAGTAACATGAATGAGAAGAACTGTTTTAGGATACTGCACTTTTCATGGTAAAGGCCTAGAACAAAACTAATATTCTGCAATAAAGCCAGTTACTGAATTCAGAATAAATGGTTGTAACCTCCTGTTAACCTGTTGGTCCTTCATTCTTGAGACCTATTGTCCTCCTCCATTCAATGCTGGTGTGATCTTGGTCATATAATATAGGCCATACATGTCATTCCTCTAGCAAAACTATTTCAGCAGACTGCTTTTTAGGTGTTTGGGGATCTGCATAATCCCCACTCCACCTCACTGCCATTTACCTCTTCTGTCTTATTTTTAACTACCTGTTGTTTGCCCTCAGAACACCTCACCTGCCTCACTAAAACAACAGTAGTGACTGTTCAGTTCTGCTGAAATACATCCATGTCATCCTTCGGGGTTTGGTTCATGCCGTTCTCTTTGACAGGAAGCCTTCCCTTCTACTTTCCCTACCTGCCCTCACCAATTTTTGCTTTGTGAGCCCCACCTCTTTCTAGCAGGCCACATTGGTCATGTGGTTTTTTGTAGGAAGTCTGGACTAGGTGCTTCTCCCATGCATTCTACTATTTTATTACACTATCTTGTTATTATCATTCTAATTGTCTTCCGCTCCACTAACTAGACTGTTCAGCTTCACAAAGACTAAGAACTTGACTGTCTCACTCACTACTATATATTGTAGTTGCAGGCACAGAAAATGTTCTCAATGCATGTTTGTTGACTAAAAAGATGGATAATTTTTTTTTAAGTCAGAGAAAAGATCGAAGTGTGGAGAAAGGGCATATTATTGGTAAGACTTAAAATTACAAACAAGGGAGGAGTTTAAATTTTAAAAAATCCATATTGTAAACATTTCTGAAGATGATCTCTCTTTTGGTACCTAGGACACTCATAATATTTGTAATTTAGAGCCAAACAGTATAGAACAGAATTTTGTCCAATTTCATGTAAATGTTGCTACCTTAGTGACCATTTTCCCAGGGATGACCCTGTGACTTGGTCATTTTACAGGTTCTAGTGACATCACCTGATATGCTTATAGTACTGCACAGAGGTTATACGCAATATTTGTTTCTGCATGTGAAAGTAGGTGACATTTGTTATGTGTAGAACCAGAGCCTTGCTATTATGTTGTCTGTGTATACAGAACAACAGGCTTTTGTAGTGCCATTTATGTTTAGGTTTGCTGATCTCTTAGATCTATAAAATACAATTTTGCAACTCTCTGAGGAGTCACAGAAAGAAATACATGCTGTCTGACTATGGATGTGGAATGTGTCACCTGAGGACCGCCATTAGGTCACTGGAGTTTCAGCGGTAGTTTGTCACAGTTACGACAGTGGCAAATGTAGTATTTCTCTGTATCCCCAATACAGTGCCTAACACTGAGTATATGTCCAACGTTACCTATGCCATATGTTGAATAAATGGAAGAATCCTTCGGGGACAAGGACATTCTAATAAATGGACACATTTCACAGAAATAAAACAATAACAAATTGAAAATATCGGCTTACGTTGCACTGAAAGCCGACTATTCTAATATCCCCCCTGACTGGCATTCTAGCTTCTGCTCTTATTGTTCAACTCCCACCTCAGTTCCCATCACCTGTTCACAATGTGGCCCGGTAGATCTTTGAAAAAGATTTATTCTACCCCAGACCTCTGTTGTATAAAACTCTCCAAAGACTTCCCATCACACTTCATGTGGTCCTTCGTGATCTGGCTCCAGCCGCCCGCTCTGAACGCAGCTCTGCAACATACTAGTGGTGGCGGGTGGTCAGTACAATGATATTTCATGTAGCTCAGATAAATGACAAGTCTCCCCATTCAACACTAACACTTTGCATCTAACTTTTACTTTCTGATTTGCAAATAGTATAAAAGTTTCATTTGTTTGAGGACTCTTGGGGCTGCTTTTTTTCTATCTGTAGCTGTTTATATACCCAAGAGAACTGAAAATATACATCCATACAAAAACATATACACAAAAGTTCATAGTGGCATTATTATTAATAGGAAAAGGTGGAAATAATCCACACATCGATCAATTAATGTGTTTATAAATAAAATGTGGAAGATCCACACAATGTGTCATAATTTAGTCGTAAAAATTAATAAAGTGCTGATACATATAGAGCTAGCAAAATCATTGTTACATAATGGTGTCCTGACATATGTGTATGGTGTATTAAAAAAATGGATAATAGGAAAATTATGTTTCTGAAACATAACTTTATTTAATTACTCTATCTCGAAATTTAAAAGTTCAATATATTGCCCTCTTCTTTATCTAATGTTGCATCAATAAGATACAGTTGGTAATAAAGCCGAAAGTTTCCATGGTACCCTCATACAACTCTGACAAGAGCTGTCAGTGTTAAAAGGAAGACAGAAGCTGTGAGCTGGGTGTTCTGACTGCACTGCATGCCAAACGCAGTTTCTTGGCATGGCTGCTTTGGTTTCCATAGAGAACTAAAAATGTTCTTTCCTTGGATAATATTTTTTATACTTCCCCTCATTTTGTATTGCCAAGCAAGGAATGTCACCAATCACCGTTTTTTGGCATTTAACAACAGTGACTAATTAATACAATGAGTTCTTCCTAAAACTAAAATGGTATATGAAAAGGATTATTTTTAGTGCAGCAATATTAATAGCCTGTGAATTCTTTCTCATTCTGTTTCCAGCATCTGAACAGATGATCTGATCAACAATGAGAACAAAAATTAGCGTGTCTAATGAGACATTATGATAACGAACTGAACGATCTAGAAATATTAATGCAGTTTTATCATAATTCTGGTCAATTGAGAGATAAAATTTTAATATCAATTTATAACAAATAGCTTATAAATTTATAAATGATACGTATCCAAGGTGACTGAGAAAAATCATTGAAAGGGGCCACCATAAGAAAATAATTCCAAAAGAGAAATAAGCAAGGAGAAAAAAAGGATGGCTCTTCTGGTGTTACATACAGAGCCGACCCTTCCTGGTCAAGTGCTCCATGATGCCTGTGAGCAATCGTTTCCCAATTCCATCCAATGCACACAGAACAAATTTTTTTCAGACTCTTTTTAGATACTTCCTGAAAACAATCATTTTCATGTTCAAATAAGATAGTCAAGAATTACATTAGAAAACTAAACATATTTCAGTTTACTAAACTAATTCACAATGACTGTAACATGCTTTTAATGTGACAATAGATACTTTAAATCTTCTTAAATGTAAATACGTATCTGACCTAAGATACACATTTTTTATTTAAGATTTTTTTTTATTATTATTTGAGAGCAAAAGAGAGAGAGAAAGACAGAGCAGGGGGAGGGCCCAGAGCAGTCTCCATAGTTGTACGTCATTAGTTGTGACATGGTTTCATTCCGCACAGGTGGGTGTGGGGCTGTGCAGGATAGGAACTGAACTGGGGGCCTCCCATGTGGAAGATAAGAACCTTCACGGCAGGGCTCAGTTGTGCTGTAGTTCAGCATATGGGTTTGTATGGGCCGAGGCCAGGATTTGATCCCTGGACCTTGTGGTTGCAATGTAAGTGCTGAACTGATTGAGCTATCCTGGCATTCCCCACATTTCTCAAATATCATGACATTTTAACTTTCCCTTTCTACTATCAAAAGAGAACTACATGTTGTGAGTGCACAGGGATATGAACCCTCAGATTTTAGACACCAAGTTATAAAATTTACAGATGAAGAAAAATATATATTTCTCAAGCTAGATTTCTATATTCAGTAATAATGTCTTTCAAAACTGAGGATGAAATTGAAGATGACAGATAGAAAATACAAATCTGAGAAAAATTTGACTACAAACCAGAATGAAAAGACATTTCAATACAATTTCTTCACGTAAAAGAACTATGAAACCAGATATAAACTTGAATTTACACAAACAATGAAGAACACTGGAAAGTAAAAAATATATTGGTAAATAATATAATTTTGTTATTTAAAATTTGCTTAAAAAGAAATGATGCTTTAGAGAAAATTATATCAAATATATTCTGGAATATAATACATATAGATATAAAATATATGCAAAACATAATATTGAAATGGAAGTAGAGAAAATGGAAGTATTCTGTTGTGGATATCTTCCATTATCCTTGGAGTGAAATATTATTATTTGAAGATAGACTGATAAGTTAAAGTTTTCTAGCTAGTAAACAAACATTAGACACATAATGGGATCATAAACCTACTCAGTTAATACAAAAAGGAAAGTAAAATTACAGAAAACAAAAAAATAGTTGGGAAAATAAGAAACAGAAAATTGGTACATTTGAATTTAATGATATTGTTTAAATATGAATTGCTAATACAGTAATTTAAATGCAAATATGATCAGAGAGATTTAAAAAATCAAAACCCAATGTAAAGCTGGCAACAAAAATGTATTTTCATTTCAAAATTAAATAAGTTAAAATTAAAAAGATGAGACAAGATATACATTACAATAAGCCTAAGGAAATTAGAAGGACTAGAGTCATGAAAGTAGACTTTAAAAAGAAATAATATTAGGATAAAAAGAAACATTTTATAAAGGGTTAATTCAGTAAGAACATATAACAATTGTAAATGAATATGTAACCCATAAGACCTCTTTAAAATAAATTTTAAAATTGACAAAATTGAAAAGAAAAATAGATGAATCTAAATTATATTTAAAATTTTAACACTTCCTTTCAGTAATGGATATAATAAGCAGTCAAAAAGTAAGTAACAAGATTATAGAAGAGATAAACAACACAAACAACTGGGACTAATTGCTATTTATAGAATAATCCACCCAACAGTAGCATAAAATATATTATCTCAAGTTCACACAAAACTTACACAAAGAAAGAACACATACTGGGCATTGAAACACATCTCAATATATTTAAAAATATTAAATTCATACACAAAACAATCTATCCATAAAAATATTAATGTAGAAGTCAATCCTAGAAAAACATATGAAAAGTTAACAAATATTTGTAAATTAAATAATATCTTTTCAAGTAGCCCACAGTCAAAAAGGAAATAACATAAGAAATTAGAAAATATATCACAATAAATAGAAACTTCTTTTTTTTAAATGCGTGGTAGGTGGTTTAAGTAGTGCTTGCTGAGATATTTACACTCTAAATGCATCATTGGGAAAAAAAAAAAAAAGAAAGTCTCTAATAAACGCCCAAGTTTTTACCTTAATAAACTAGAGAAAGACAAATTTAAACCTAAACAGAAGGCAATAATAAAATGAAAGCAGGAACAACACAACATAACAGCAAAAAAGAAAAAAAGAGAGAGAGAATTAATGAAATCAAGAGCTGGTTAATTGAAATAATCAATAAATTTGATAAATCTCTAGTCACACTTTTAAAAATATAGAGGGGGCCACAAATTACAAATAAGAGGAGTAAGTGTGGGTATTGTTACTGTTCCTAGAGATATAATAATAATAATAATAATAATAATAATAATATGAAAAACTTGAAGCCAATATACTCTACAATATACATAAAATGAGCAGATTCCTTAAAAGACAAAATGTAACATGTTACTAATTTGGACATCTTGATATGGTGAAGATCTATTATCCCCGATCGATACATAGCTTTAATAAAAATCCCAATCAAAATCAGTATTTTCTTTTTTGTAGATATGGGTAAGGTTATTCTAAAATTTGCATGCAAAAGCAAAATACTTGAATAGCCAAACAATTTTGAAAAAGACAAAATGATCGTTCTTTTTACACTGAGTGATGAAAACAATGTGATACTGGCAAAAGAAGAGCCATAGTGGATTGGAATAGAACAGAGATTCCAGAAATAGGCCACACAAAGATAGGCAGCTGACGTTTGACAAAGCTGCACAGGCAATTCAATGGCGAAAGAATGAACTTTGCAACAAATACTATCGAGAAAATGGGACACTCATGTATAAAATTTTTTATTATTTTAAAAATGTAGCTAAAGTGATATCGCTATAGGGAAACTGCACCTTATCAGCTAGGCACAGATAAAAATAAAATACACTGGAATATCCAATCATTCTACTTCCCAGTAATTTTAATATTTTGTCATATATTTCTCCAGATTTTCACCCATGAAATATTGATGTATATATCTACCTACTTATGCGTCTGTGTGTTATACATCTATGTTTCTATGTATCACTGTATCTCTTTCTATCCAGCCACCCACCCACCTCTCTGTTCTTCATCCATCCATCCATCATCCATCCATGGATCTATTCTCATTTTTCCCACATATTTAACATACATATGTGTCTGTGTACATATCTCAATGTTCATTATATATAATAAATAGTTATATATTATTCTTTCTATAGTTTACTATATAGTAAATATATTTAATTAATATATTTCCATATCAGTAAATATATACCCTCAGCATTATTTTAATGGCTGTACATATTTTTTATATATTAATAAAGGTTGTACATATTTAAGGTATAACAACATGATGATCTGATATACATCTACATAGTGAAATGATGATTATAGTCAAGGTAATTAACATCATCTCCTTGTGTATGTGTGATTAGCATTCCTGAAATCTATGTTAGCATTTTCCAGTGTTTAAAAGTGTTGTCCTCATACTGTATGTAAGCTTTTAGGCTTACTCAGCTTACAACGTAGCTTCTCCCCACGTACTGCACCCCTCAGCCTCTGACAACCATTTTTCTACTCTCCTATGAGTTCAACTTTTCTTTTTATTTCACATATAATTAATACTGTGTAGTATTCTTTTTTTTCTGACTTATTTCACTTAACATATGCCCTCTGGGTTCATTCAGGTTGTCACAAATGCCAGGATTTTTTTCTTTTTTAAGGCTGTGTAACGTGTGTGTGTGTGTGTGTGTGTGTGTGTGTGTGTATGAATCTGTTTACGATTCATCCATTCACAGACAATTAGATTGCTTCTGTATCTTCACTATTGTGAATAATGCTGTAATTCACATTGGAGTACAGATATCTCCTTGTGATAATGAATTTGCTTCCTTTGGATATATACCCGGAAGGGGGACTGCTGGATTATATGATAGTTCTATTTTTAATTTATTGAGAAACCTCCCTACTGTTTCCCATAGTGGCTGTACCAGTTTACATTCCCATCACTATGCAAGGACTTCCTGTTCTCCATATGCTCACCAGTGTTTGTGCTTTGAGAGTGTTTAGATTTTTATTGCTCATTTTTAATTACAAATATTCTATTGCATGTTCAGAGTAAAATCAAACAATGTATTTTTATATATAATAAACTATAAATGTTAACACTTTCTCCACAGATTCATTTTCTGAGGGTAACTTTTATTAACAGCCACTTGCTTTCCTTTGTAAACCTTATATAGTATTAAGGGAAAAAAATACATTTAATTGGAAAACCAAACTATGTACATTTAAAAAGTATGAAGAACTTTATTTTGATAAAAAATGAACTAGTATTTCCCTTTCAATTTTTGTCTAAGGCCCAGTAAAAGTACTGACACTCAGTTTACTCTATTTTCTGAAATGAATGTTGTCTACCTGAACTATACTGCATTAACTAGTGATGTCACTGTGTTTCCCCTTGGGGTATGTGGTATTACAGAGCTTTTGGTTTGTTGTTTTTGATGCACAGGGCCTGCAATTACAAATACATTTTAAGTTTTATGAGGACAAATAATTTTTATAGCTTAACAAATTAGTAAAAAAGTTAATTACAGGTTTTCAAGAATATTAATTGCAGTAAGAATTATTTTTAAATTTAAACTTGCAGATGATTTTAAATAAAATTTTCATACACTGATCACAAAACCAATGTAAAATAAAGGTCTATTAAATGATAATTAGTGAAATAATGGAACACTACCTACTGGCCATCTGCCTACTTTTTTCCAGACTTCCTCAAAATGCATGCAATTCATAGAACAATATGTTATATGGAGACAATGGGAATAATTTGCAAACGCTTAAGCAGAGTTTAAACATATATCATGAATTCAACCAAAGTCAGAGAGCCCTCATTTAATCATTCCTCCTTTAGGAAATTTTACTTTGCCTATGTGATTAACATTTTATAGCAAGGAGCATGTTTTTACAAGAAATGACTTACTCTATTCTATTGGAAAACTAAATCAAACTAACTTTGAAAGATGGTTGTAGCAATGTATATTTGTATCTGCTCAGCACTCAAGATGGTAGAATAAAATTCAGAGTGCCTTCCTAGGGTTATCACAGTCTACTTCATTTCCACCCCTATGTAAACACAGGTCATGACCCTTGTTCAGACAGACCCTTAAGATTCCCAGCATGACAATAGTTCCAAGTCATTCTAATGAGATTGTTGGATATGGGGGGTGGGGGGTGGGGGGACTGTAACCTAGAGAGAAATGAGAAAAAAATGATTCTGACAATTTTATGACTAGAAAGTAGATCGTCCCCCCTCAATAGAGGGTTTCACTCCCATGCAACCTCAAATTATGGAGACTTCTTCAGTGAAATATATAAATGCCCCCTTCCTTAACAACTGGCTATTCAAGAAAGAGAAGAAGAAAAGAAAAAGATAAGAAAGAAAAAATATATCTTTTTGCACTGTCTGGAAAATAATACATTTTATCATTTTATTATCTCTATTTCCTAAATGATGCTATTTTTAATGAACCAAACTAAAGAAATTGACTGTAATACAAACATCAGGTTCAGCAAGAACATTTAATTGCCTTTCATCCTTGCAAATGTATTTTCAACAGTCTTATAATTTAAAGATACAATTAGGATGCTTATCTTTCATTCTTTCAAAGAGAGGTCATATTTCTGGCAGAAAGAAATTATAATGATTATGCTTTTTTATTTTGTATCTAGTAAGTTTCACCTCCTACTGACATCTAATTGTAAATAAAATCTCTTCGGAATGCATTATGGGCCCAAAAAAATGATTGAAATACGGATTTTCACTGTTAATTGCTACATTCAAGAATGGACCAAACTTTGTATCTTTATTGAAAACATATTTGCTATGAAAACATTCACTGCACAATGCCACTTAGATTAATACATGTTCTGGAAGAAATATATGTGGTTAAGATGTTAATTATGTAAAATCTTATAATTTCAATTCTGTATCTATATGGAGTCTTATTAAAAAGGTTTTCTAAAGTTAAAAACACAACACATAAATATGAATTCATTCCTCTATGTTTAAAGATTTAAAAGCTTCATAAAATGAGTAACCCACATACTGTACAAAATAAAATTTCTATATATAGACTGTATATAAATTGAAGAAGTCAAACACAACTGTTTTTTGTAACTTCTTAACTGCATTTCATATCTATATATGTCAAAAATAATGCTTATTGATTTTAAAGAGCACTATAAGGTTTTTATGAAGACAAAGAATTATAATGAATTCAGAGTTTAAAAAAAACAGAAAATCCAGAGTGAATGTAAACTTATGTCAAGTTAAATAATCAAGCAAGTATGTGAAAGATATTTTTTTATAAATGCAAGAAAAATATTTACTTCTCATGAAATAATATAATGAATTTAGTAATTCAAGATGACAAGTGAACGAGGCATAGTATATCATATGGAGGAATGCAGTAAAGTTCCAGAATGTTGAAGAAGTTCAGATGGGGCGTGAAAGATGAGAATGTCACAGAGGATACGTTTTCAGAAAATGAAAAGAAAGTGTTCAATTTAAGACTGTGGGGATGCCGGGATGGCTCAGTGGGTCAAGCGCTCTCTTTGCAGCGCCAGGGTCCAAGGATCGAATCCTAGCCCTGGCCCATGTGGACCCATATGCTGAAGTGGGGTGTACCCCTAGTTCAGGTCTCACTGGGGTAGGCTTCCTACATGGGAGGCCCCTGGTTTGGCTCCCGCCTGGATATGCTTCCCATGCAGGAGGCCCCGGCGGGTTCCTGACCTGCATAGCCCCATGCCCTCCTGTGGAATGAAATTATGTAGAAAATTAATGGCCTGCAACTATGGAGACTGTTCTGGGCCCTCCCCCTTCTCTCTGTCTCTCTTCTCTCTGTCTCTGTCAATTACAATTAAAATAAACAAATCTTTAAAAAAAAAAGATTATGTAGGTTAGAGCATTTTGAATGGAACTAACCAAATTCAAGTGAAGTCATTGCTGAACTTGAGAAACTAATTTTAAAATTTATAAGGAAGAACTAACATGAATACTGAATATACATTTGAATGGAAGGAGACATCAAGAAATATTTTAGCACAGGAAAAGAAGAAAATGATTAACACAACAGAATATATGTGTATATGTGTGTGTATGAATATATATATATATATGAAAGCATAGGGAAATAATGGACTATTTAACCAATGGAACTTTAACAATCAATTTCCATTAAGGGAAGGAAATGAAATCTTACATTATAAATTTTTCTAAATAGATAAAAAATTGAAATATCAAGAGCAAAGTGACAAAACATTTGGAAAAAAATATGTGAATATATTTATTATGTCTTGCTAAGGAAGAAATTTTTAAACAGAAACAGAAAAGTCCACATCACAAAAGAAATGATATAACTGACAATTAAAATTGGAAATATCTATTAAGCCAATAAATCATAAAGAACTTTTAGAAAAATTCACATAGAAGTATTTGCCTAATATGTGACAAATGATTGGTATGTATTATATATATATATATATGTGAAAATAATGATAACAATTTTGCTAAAAACACAATTATTTCAAGAGAATAGGACATATGATATATATGACATCTGGTGGGTCATATGATATCATATGACATATGATAAATATATCATTATTTTAAGAAGCTATTATACTTGTAGTGTATTGTCAAATTCAATGGTATTTTGGAAATTTGTACCACGCTATTGTGTTTAATAGACTTACTCAAAAGCCAATTTTAGTCAGTCATTCTATACCTCAACTAAGGATCTAAGTAATGTGTCTCATAATCTGATGCCATGAACATAACACCTACATAAACTGCTGACCTTTCGTGTACGGCTCTGTGTAAAAGCAGTATTCTGAACACTAACACATAACAACGTGATGTTGATTTTGGCCTGGCAGTGGGGCGGGAATGGGTGAGAGGCGGTCACCCACAGGATTCGGGTGTTGAAAACAGCTGCTGCAGGTCTGGTATAACCTCAGTCTGGTTAGAAATGATGGTGTCCTAATAAAAGGCTTACGTGAGTGTATCTTTAAGGCAGGGGAAGCTATATATAGCTGCATAAAGTGAGATGATTTTTCTAAACATTATGCCTATTTTTATTTGTCTTTCTTATTTATGTTTATTTCTGTTTATTTACATGAATTTACTTTTATTGACAGAAAACTAAGGTTTAAGCAAAATACCACCTCATAGGGATCCTGAATGGGACCTAGGAATGCCCAGTAGAACAAATAGCAAGAAACTTACATTAGTAGTTATGCCATCCGAGTTCTAATCTCTCTGCTGGTTACCTATGATACTGGAAGGTTGTATGGCCAGCATTAAAACAGTATATGGGTGTTAGTTCATCTTGCAAAAGCATTCTGAATTAATGGAATCTGGATAATGATTTGAGAGTAGACTGCAGTGAAGTAAGAGTCAAGCAGGTAAATTAAAAAAAATAAATAAAGGAAGCTGTGTTGAAAGTCCAGTTGAAGATGATGCTACTCACCCCAGGGTGAAGGCAGAGGAAGTAGGAAGAAACAGTCAGAATCTGAAGATGCTGGAGAAAATGGGTTTTTTTTTTAAATGAATGTGGATATGAGAGAAATGCAGAAGCTAAATATAGCTCCAAAAGTTTTGTCCTGAGCAACTGGAAGGATGGTGTTATCATCAATACATAGATAGCCTAGCCTAGAGCAAGACTGCCTGATCCAATCTGACTGTCAAACTTAGAATTTTTATTCTGCCACTCACTATGTGATTTTGGACAAATTACTTATTTTGTGTGTGTGTGTGTGCCTCCTTTTCCTCATCTGTCAAAAGAGTTAGAAATATTATTACCACAGAAAGTTATTGAGTCAATAAATGAGAGGACATATGTAATGTATTTAGGACAGTGGACAGTACATAATAAGCACTCAATAAACAACAGTTTTCTACTATTCTTCTAAATCCAGGCTGAGAACAAAGATACTGGCTAAGATCCCCACATAGACAGAGAAGTGGGTCTACGGTGAGATTGGAAGTTCTGATGTCACTGTCCTCAGGCTAAGGTTCACTGCATTTGAGTAAAATCAAGCCATCGAATATACACCCTGCTTAATCAAACTGCATGTTTACTCTACCAACCTAGTAATTGGAGGCCATGAAATTTGCCTCCAAATGGACTGTGACTAAATGACATCAAAATGAATGTTTTAATGGTGAAATATAGTCTCAAGTAATATAAGGAAGTAACTTCTGAGTTTCTATTCTTGAGTTTAAAGACCACATAGGTTTGAATGCTGCATGAAGGTGGATTGAGTCAGACAAGCCTGGTTTCCACTTACCCCTTTACCACTTACACACCGTGAATTCCAGTTCCCTCACTTATGAATGGAGATTAACAGTGTTAACAACCTCACAGGAATATTCCGTGTCTAAAATACAATGAAGAGTGTAAATCAGAGCACAGTGCTAAGGGTATAGTAGTTATTCAGTAACGATTATAAGAATTCTTATGATGGTAAAGGGAATCTTGGCACATGATTATTCATGAATTTGTAATCGAGGAAATTACATTAAAATAGTTTTCTATAACGTTCATTGCTTATGTTCTAGTAGCTGTTAAAAGTCCAATAAATAGAGCAAATTATCCATGAATGTTTAATAATGGACTCAGCTATAACCCTCATAGAGGTAAAATATTTTAGGGTTTTATATGGCCTCTAAACAACATACCTCTAGTTACTTTCCCAAATACCTCCAGTTACTCTCCCCATTCTCTTTCTAAGAACAATAACATATTCAGATTTATGTATACATCAGCATCCTTTAGGACTCTTTAATCTTTTTTGAGGCATGTAGAAAGTAATGAGATCCCCAAAGAAAGCCTGAAGGGCTTCTAAATAACTAGAAAGAAATGGCTAATCTCTTACTAGCAAGCCCTATAAAATCACAATTTGTTTATTAATAATAGAAACAAAGCATCTTCACTTGAGAAATAATCCCCATCTTCCATGAAACAAAATCCCCTTCTGCATACACATGAAAAGAAATACAAACTCAACAATAGTTAGAGGAGTAAATCTTGCATAATATACCAGCATTAAGTGTGCTGTTAATAAAAGAAAAGAAAGAAAATCTCATTAGCACCTATCTCATGGAGCACTTAAAGGTAATCGGCAAAGGAGGGGGGTCTTGCAATGCAATTAGTGGCTGTTAAATTTAGAGAAAATTAGAAGGGCTATTCCCTGTTCAGTTCCTAGTCAACATGGACTCACTGGGCTGAATTTTTAAGGGCTGGTTCATTAAGGAGCAATCACAGCAGGTGTAGTTTTCCAGGTTAAGATAAGAACGAGAATATTTTATCCCTCTAGGCAACCCAGTGGGACACTAAGGGGACATTTCCCAGCACAGCACATTTATTTGGATATTTTGTTTACCTCTGAACACCTACAGGACTGGGCTCCTGACATATTAAATATTTCTATCGTACTTTGTACTTGAATTACACTTTATATTTTTCTCACTTTATACACTTCATATTTGTGCCCTAAGTTGTATTTACGAAACGGCCAACAAATTTGTCCTTGGGCTTTTACTTATAGGACTCTAATGGGTGTATATAAGTGTAGTTTACCTATTTTAAAGATGATAATCTATCTATCCATCCATCCATCTATCCATCCATTGTTTATCATCTATCTTTTATGTAGCTATGTTCCGTCTTTTTATATTCCATCCATCCACCCACTTACCCACCCATCCATCATCTGCCTTATCTTATTTATCAATGAGCCTTAAGTAAGTTTTTGAAATTATGTAGAATTTGATTTTCAAGACCCATTCATTAAACCTATTATATGAAGTTCTCTGAACCTTACAAAGAAGCAAAGGTTGGACATAAAGAAAATAATGTATTTGATTTCATTTTCTAAAAGCTTTTCATCATTTTTCATGTTATCCCAGCCTCTTTACTTTTAAAGACTACATAAAAGAAATTATGTACTTTCAGTTCAAGAGAGTGACTAGGACTCTCCTGACCCCACCACCTCCTGAGCACATACTGAATCTATAGCTACACATGGTGCAGTTTCCTCTGAAATAAATCTAGAAATGAGTTGCGTGATTCCTACACATTGGACAAACAAGAAAATACCTATGTCAAACAGACTGTGGCACGCCCACAATCACTGGGTGCAACCAAGGAGGTGACTTGGACAATTACAAAGGTTTGAAAGACAACAAAAAGCTTAGCCTGAGCTAAACAATGAGGTTCATCTCCTACATGAGACTAACTCATCCAGATGGCTGTTTTACCTGCTCACATGGAGGCTCACATCAAAGCTCCCATGAAGACCCAAGGAAATGAAGAAACTCAGGAGTATGATGCAAACAAAAGAACAAGACAGGGGAAGCCGGGATGGCTCAGTGGATTAAGCGCTCACTTTGCAGCGCTGGGGACCAGGGATCGAATCCCGGCCCCGGCCCGTGCGGAACCATATGCTGAACTGGGAGCTCCCCCAGTTTAGTTCTCTCTCTGTCTCTGTCTCTGTATCTCTCTCTCTCCCTGTCAAAAATAAATAAATAAATAAAAATATATTAAAAAAAAAAAAGAACAAGACAAAACATCAGCCAGAGCTCAATGAAGCAGAGATAAGTG